>OVAN01001446.1:0-40988 GCA_900406275.1 Anastatica hierochuntica
TTGAAAAACAGACAATACAAAGGTGTATTTTTGTAAGTCTCCCATAAAGTTATATGCAAATATATAGTCATTGGAAAATGTATGTCTTCAAACTCGGAACTATCAAACTTTAACAAAAATAAAGCTATAACAATAATTAAAACTTTGGAAGGTATATCAACAAAAATAATTATTGTTATATTAAAAAGAGTGTAGAAGCTCCTTGATTTAATGGTCAAAGGTTTAAAGGCTTCTACACTAAGTTTGGGGTTCGAATCTTTGAAAATGCAATTTCTTGTAGATTTTTAAGTGCAAGCTTCAAGAGATTTCAGAGTGTTGCATGCAGAGTCATTCGTTGTGCTCTCATGTGTTGCGGAGAGAGCTTGTCCATCAAAGATGTCGTACATGCAGAACTGTTGCGTCGTGGAGTCGTTTGTGAAGTTGTTCATCCAAGTCGTATGAGTTACAAGTAGCGTCCAATTGCTCATAATTTGTAATAGAATTAAGATTAAAAATATAAATGATTTTGTACTTTCGGTTCGACCAATGTTTAAAAAAGGTAAAAATTATAATATTCAAAGGATATCTTTATAAATAAAAAATCAAAATGGAGTAAAAATAGAATTACTCCAAATATGGAGAAATTTCATCCATTATTCTATTTTGGAATGGAAAATAGAGTGGGGTTAGAAAAACATTGACTCCAAAATAGAGTTTGTAGTTAGAAATGGAGCAGAGTTGGAGATATCCTAAGCCGACAAAAGTATTTCGGAGCCCCAAACAGACGAAAAAAAGAAAAAATCTCGAAACCAGAAGAAAATGCATACACCGTAAACTATCATTTAATATAGTAAAAGGAGGTTAAGGTTACACAAAAGAACAATCTAGATAAATACATAAGACTTGAGAAACACAAAGCAAGTAATTGCGGAAGCATGAATGAGCATTAAGCAAATAAGGCTGACATTACCTGAGCTCGAAGTGAAGAGTTTTTATATTGTTTTCCGTCACACATTATATTGCTTCCATTAGAGAAAGTCACAGGAAACTCTATAACTTGAGCAAACGACATAGAGAATTTGTTGACAATCGACTACTCTAATGCAACTGGACTAAAAATTCTAGTCCCATACGAACAAATCCGGATGAACCGTGGGTTTCTATTAAGGAGTTGCACAACTCTTCAAAACCACACTTCACCTCTCAAGATTTTGAGAACAAACCAGAGGCCATAGCGCAAAAACCAAACAACACCAACCAAGACAAAAAATGGATATGTTTTTTTTGGTAAAACAAAAAAATGGATATGTTTACAAAATGATACAAAATTTTACGAACATACAAACTTTATTGTTTCTTTTCTGACGTCATATTGTATTCATATCTACGTGTGTATATATATATATATATATAGTTCGGACCAATGTGGTCTACTGGTAAGAGCGGACTCCTTCCTGACGACAGGTTGCGAGTTCGAACCCTGCCAGGCGGAACTACATCACATTGTCTGTGGACACCTCTGGAGTTTTCACATGCGTTCCCAGCGCTCCGGAACCGACAGTACAGGAGATTATCCATGATACTGTGTGTTAAAAAAAGGACCTAACCTAGGACCCCGGCCGGCTAGTCTGGACTCACCTCGGTGGAAGCCAGGACACCCGAGTTATATATATATATATATACATAAAAAATTGTATTATTTGTGAATATATATATATATTCACAAATAATACAATTTTTTTATGAACATACAAACTTTTCCAACCAATTAATATTACTATAGGTCACCAATATATACATAATATCTTAAAAATAGACTAAAAAAATCATATATATATATATATATTGTGGCGTGATAATGTGGAATGGATCCATCTAAATTCAAAAGACATTATGTGTAATTCCTTTCCAGATCATAAAGGGAAAGTGTATTATAATTTATTTTTCTATAGTTAGTAGGTTTCATCAATTTTTCGTCGAGCTTTCGTCAATTTTATTGTATGCCATCATTTTCACATATACACGCTTTCGTAAAGTAGAATTTAAATGGCTATATTATAGTAACAATTTATTAAAAATATAATAACAATATTGGAAAAAAATCATTAGGCTACGAGGTTTTCTCGTGTATATACTAGTAGAAAAAAACGATACAAACATTTACTTAATCACATTTTTTCGATAGAAGATAATTAATTACATTTACTTACGTTTACAAAACATTTGCTCAAACAAACAAAAACTACAAAGAAAAACAAACATTGATAAAAAGTTGGCATTATAAAGATTTTTTGGACGTGGTCTCATCTACTAGAAGCAAATCTAAAATCTTTTTCAAAAATTCTAAAAACGACTATCATGAGATCTCATCTCACTACTATTCCGAATCATATCTTTTCTTTAGATACTTGATTGTTTACACGATCATTCATAATTATGTCTATCAACATTGTAATCAAACAAAAATAAAGATAAAGAAAATAAACTTTTTGACCACAAAAAAAAAAAAAGCCACCCACTATGTGTCTCTCCCTTTATAAATATCAACGAAGAGTGATTCTTATACATCATCATGCACATTACATATAAGCCATTACAAATGGGTATGTGGTGGATATTAGTGGTGGCTATCTTGACTCACACGGCGTCTGCCGCCGTGAGAGAGTTTCATTGGGAGGTTGAGTATAAATTCTGGTCGCCTGACTGCAAAGAAGGCATCGTCATAGCCATCAACGGCCAGTTTCCTGGCCCTACCATACGAGCCGTCGCCGGAGACACCATCGTTGTTCATCTCACCAATAAACTATCCACCGAAGGCCTTGTCATCCATTGGCATGGAATCCGTCAGGTTTTCGCATGTTTCTTTATACTAACTTAAATTACATGGGGAGATCGTGAGATCGACCAAGTTGAATTTATATACGTATATATCTTGAAAATATGTTAATAATACATTATCATAAATCGAAATCTAGAGTAATAAAATTTTTGTGTAACGACCTCTTTCATTCCATAATGATATTTACAATTTAACAAAAAAGAAAATCGAAATCTAGACTAATCAACTCTATAGGAATGTGTATAACAATGGAGACACTAAGTGATCACCACTCACTCACTACGAACTTGATTAGATCTTGTCTGCTTGTTTCTTGTTTTATATCCATAAGCATCAAATAATATTATGTCCATTGTACTCCAAAGTATTAGTATAAAATTGGCTTCTCGTTAGATGATAAAAGAAGAAAGAAGATGGGTTTAAATTGTAGAAAATTAGAAATAATGGTTTTAGAAAAGCACATGCCATGCATGACTTTGTCTCTTTTCTATGCAATCACTATTAATTAAGCTTTATGATTATTTTTTTTGGAAAAGAAAACCACATTTATTTCTACAAAATGTTGTTTAAAATTCGTTTCTAGAATCTTGCTCTATGAAACTATGACACTAATATTTGACATAGATGATTGAAATATATTTAAATTAGATCAAGACAATATAATATAGTATTAGATATAAATATAAAAGTAGATTAGTGAGTAATTAATATGAGTTTTTGTGAAACAGTTGGGAAGTCCATGGGCAGATGGAGCAGCAGGAATAACTCAATGTGCAATTAACCCTGGAGAGACTTTTACCTACAAGTTCACTGTTGATAAAGTAAAATTTTAAAAAAATTTAGTTGTAAAGAAATAAATCATTTATTTATATAAGAATTTAACAAATTTTGGAAGAAACTATTTGGTGCAGCCAGGAACATATTTCTACCATGGACATTATGGCATGCAAAGGTCAGCTGGTCTTTATGGATCATTGATTGTGGATGTTGCTAAAGGGCAAAGAGAGCCATTGAGATATGATGGAGAGTTTAATCTCTTACTAAGTGATTGGTGGCATGAGAATATTCTCACTCAAGAGATTGGTCTATCTTCTAAACCTTTGCGATGGATCGGCGAAGCGCAGGTTAATTTTATCCCTTTGCCATTTAGGTAGTTTGTAACCGCGAAGTCCTGAGGCGAAACCTCTATACCTTATATGGTTCCAAACCGAAATAAATTCTTCTTTTCTTCTTTGGAGAGCGATGGTTACCAAATGGAAAAATGGATTAATTTTCATTTTGCTTAGTTCTCATTTTACTTTTTTAGATATTTTTCGAAAAATTAGATTCATATTCTCCTTTTTGATAGTGGAGTTTGATTGAGATTTTGAGCATTATACAGTTGGAATATTGGTTTCTCTATTTGTTCTCTAGTGTGAAAAAAACCATCTTCCTTTACCATGTGAATAGATTGAGCACTAAGTCTTTTATTTTTCTTTGAGGACAAGAAATATACAAGGGAAATTACACCATTTGTAGTCATTAGTCAACAATGAAATTAATACTTTCCTTGGTTTTTTTTATAACATTGTGATTATTAATACTTTTTTTTACAAAAAATGAAGAGCATACTGATAAATGGGAGAGGACAATTCAATTGTTCATTGGCGGCGCAAGTTAGCAACACAACGTTACCAATGTGCAGTTTTAAAGAAGGTGACCAATGTGCACCACAGAAACTCAACGTAGAGCCTAACAAGACTTACCGTATTAGAATCTCCAGCACCACTGCTCTTGCCTCTCTCAATTTGGCTGTTCAGGTTTTTAAATTATCTACATTAATTTTTATATCTCCATTTTCGTTATTTTTTTACGAAAATATTTTCATAACCAACAAATTTAAAGTATTAGGTTCTAAAGGTGCGCAATCGGACATGGCTAAATTTTTTCCCATGATATAAAAAGTCCATTTTTACTATATTACACAGGACCAAAACGAAAATTTGAGAAATTTTGAGCTGCATAACTTTACAAATAGGAAGATCATTTGAAGAATCCTCTTTAGCTATAGCCAAAGTATAAAACTATGATCCATTTCTTCCAAAAAATTACATTGACAAAAAGTTAATGCTTTTCATTTTGGGTCATAGATCATTATAGAATTTTTTCAACTATAGAAACACAAATGAAGGAAAGGAAGAAATGTGAAGAAACAATAATCATTTTCATAATCCAATATTTTTTATTTCTTTGAAAAAAACTTTCTAAATTGAAATTTTGATTTTTCCTTTAAACGTTTTATTGTATCCTTAAAATTTTGATTAGACAAAACTAATAACGTTTTTTTTTTAAAAAAAAGACAAAACTAATAAATTATTCTTTAAGCTGTACTATATGGGCCTATTGTACAAGCCCTAACTATAAGTATCAGCCCAATAGTATCAATTACCAAAAAAAAAGACTTAGTCACACGTGTGCTTTATTTTTCTTTACACGTGCAGGGACACAAGCTAGTAGTGGTAGAGGCCGACGGCAACTACATTACGCCGTTCACCACCGATGACATCGACATATATTCCGGCGAGAGCTACTCCGTCCTTCTCACCACCGACCAAAACCCATCACAGAATTACTGGATCTCCGTCGGCGTACGTGGCCGGAAACCCAATACACCTCCGGCACTCACTCTTTTAAATTACATAACTACCCCTGCGTCCAAGCTCCCTTCTTCTCCGCCGCCGGAGACTCCTCTCTGGAACGATTTCAACCGGAGCAAAAGTTTCTCGAAGAGGATCTTCGCGGCGATGGGATCTCCGTCGCCGCCGAGGACACCCAAAAAGCGGCTGATTCTCCTCAACACACAGAATAAAATCGACGGAGCAACGAAGTGGGCAATCAACAACGTCTCACTGATGGTTCCGGCGACGCCGTATCTCGGATCCATCAAATACAAATTGAAACTCGGATACAACAAAAAATCGCCGCCGGTGAGTTTTCCGATGGAGTACGACATCATGAAACCGCCGCCGTTTCCAAACACAACACAAGGAAACGGGATCTACGTTTTCCCGTTCAACGTAACCGTGGACGTGATTATCCAAAACGCAAACGCTTTAAACGCAAACGTTAGCGAGATCCATCCATGGCATCTTCACGGCCACGATTTTTGGGTATTGGGTTACGGCGAAGGGAGATTCAAACCCGGCGTCGACGAGACGGCGTTTAATCTGAAGAATCCGCCGTTACGGAACACGGCGGTTTTGTATCCGTATGGATGGACGGCGTTAAGATTTGTAACGGACAATCCTGGAGTTTGGTTCTTTCATTGTCACATTGAACCGCATTTGCATATGGGTATGGGTGTGGTTTTCGCTGAGGGAGTAAACCGGATTGGTAAGATACCTGATGATGCTCTTGGTTGTGGTTTAACCAAACAATTTCTTATGAACCGGAAGAGGAATTAGTAATTGATCTTGTGGTTTGTATTTTTTAGTCGGGTTTTGTTTTGATTGTGTCTTGCCTTGTGTTGTAAACCTAAGATTGGTTCATGTTTTGGTTAATCGATTGTAAACTTAAAATATTCAAAACATTAATGATTTTCTAAGGTTTTATTTATTCACATATTTATGAAAAATATATTCATTATAAGAGGTGGCAAGATCGTCGAGGACATTGTAGCATGCCGGGTTAATCTCCAAAGTCAATCCGCAGACACCAGTTTAATGAGCTATCGGACTGCTCCGTTGTGGTCCGTTTGTTGACAATAAAAAAGGTGACGAGATCTGAGTCACACGGGCTCTCTCGTTTTTCTCGTTTTTGTTTTGGTTTACGATTGTGATCTTAAGTTGATGGCGGTCCTCCTAAATTTCTCAAACCTGATTATGGGCGTGGTTTGCTGGTATTCTCTTCCCATCATAGTGAATACCCGATTTTCTTGAAGCAATTTTCAGCAAAATGTCATTTCTTCTCGCAGAGAGTATACTCCATAGCTGCACTAGGATAATCAGAACGCCCTCTAAGAGTTGCTTGAACTGCGAAAGTAACATTGTTAGTTCGTTCATCATGCAACCGACATAAAACATTAGATTCTTCATCTTGTGGTGTCCACAAGAGTAAGAAAGATTAGATAGTTCCGTATATTAATTCATCGAGTCCTATAAGGAACTGATGAAGTTTATCTTCCTCACGTTTGCGTCCAACCTCTTCAAGAGTCTTTCCTTGTTGATAATCGGCTAGGCTTGTCTACAACTTTGTAAGACGTCCATAGAAGGTTTCGATAGTCGAGCCTTGCTGTCTATAATTTGCAACTTCACCTTTGAGTCTCTGAACCCACTGTCCGTTTTTCTTAACAATATACTTTTGAATCTGATTCCATAAAGTCGATGCATTCTCACAATGTGTGATGGATGGGCTAAGATTCTCATCGATCATGAGCTTGAATGTTTGATCCAGAAAATTACCAATGCGTTATTAATGCACTAGTCTTCATAGTCCTCGGAATCTTCATCCGGTTGAGAAATAGTACCATCGACAAACCCGATTTTTTTGCTCGCTTTCAAAGCTAAGCGCATATTTGATTACTACTCATCAAAATTGGGTCTACAAAGCAAAAGACGAAAGATGAGTGTTTCAGGATTGTTACTGGGTAAAGTCGTAGGATGAGATGGTACGTCTTGTCGTTTCCACGCGAGTCATGTTTGAATTGTTTTTGCTGGTTTTACTTGGAGGATCATCCGTTCTAAGAAGGTTTTTTTGGAGACGATAGAGTTAATGCGGTACTATACGAGGATTATCACGCGAATTATGTGTTATATATTTTATAATTGTATACCAAATGTCCAAAAACTTTGCTACATTAATTGTTTTTTGCCAACAGTTGTGATAAAAGAATGGAATTGCTATTTTCTGTTTTCTAATTGTATGAAAATAAACAAAAATGATAAATTTCTTTTGTTGAGTAGTATTGTAATTGCTATTTGAAAAGATATTGATCAAAACTACTACCTGTTCAAAACATTTTATATAAATGGTTTTTTAGTTCCTGTGTTTTGTACTTTGTAGGAAGTACTAAAATCAATAATAAAAAATGTAGATACAGAAGTATTTAGTCATAAAATAGAAAGATTTTGCTAGATTTAATCAAGGTGGTTATTACAACATGATGGAGACAAAGCCAGTGATGTAGAGCAACCAACGAGAGGACCAACATGCAAGTCTACACGTACGTATTGAGTCTTTAGAATTAAACTTGGTCTCGAATTGTTCAGCTTCTAATTATACTATACATGACGCACACAATAGAGAACATATGAATTATGAACTATGAAAGAAATTTACCTAAGGATCATTATTGGTTTCACACTGTAAGTATAAAATTATACTGATTATTTAATGATTATGAAAATATTAAACGTTTTGGAGGTATATTAAATTTAGAATTTGGAATGATTTGCACTAAATTTTACAAATCATATGTTATTTAAACAACAATTTTAGAAAGTTTAAAATTCAGTGTAATTTATTTCTTTTGGATCAGAAAGATGAGAATTATTATTAAACTTCAGACCCAAAATATCAAGCGACAAAAATGCATTCTTGACGATTGAATCAACCAAATTATTAAGAGAACGAAGAATAATAAAAAAGGAGATCATGGAAAACGCTATAGCATTCATCCTTAGATCATCAAGAAGAGCAAAATCTCATGATGGTGTTGACCATTGTCGAGAAGATTAACAAAAATCTGAGAATCTAAGAAGATATGGAGTTCTTGTAATCTCTGAACTCTTACCTTGCACAAAGCTATTAGCATGATCCAAGCTTCAGCCGTAAGAGTTGAGGAAACATTCGACATGGAGTCGGAAAACTCTCCAATAACCACATACGAACGGAAAAACCACTCCGCACCACAGGAATCTGTGGCAGAGCTCCATGCGACGTCAACATAACACTTTGGACCTTGGCGCAAAGTCTCATCGTTGTCCATGTGTGACGATCTCGGTTGTAATTTAGTCAATGATTTTAAAAAATCTTTAAATAAAAGAAAACATTTTCAGTTTTAAATTTTGAATAATATAAAAATGTTTCAATGAAATTTTTATAGCAAATCACAATAATTTTTTATTCATCGAAATCATCTAAAAACTCAATAAAAAAATAAAATTCCTTCGAATGTTTATTTCAATACACTCCTTTTTCATCTTTTAAACGGCTTTACTAAGCTGAAAACATGAATCCAATCAATGCAACTTTTTGACGAATATGGGAAAGAAAATATAAGAACGATGATGATGAACATTTTTGTTGTTGTTGATAAAGTGGTTATGGACATTTTACAACTTGACTATTCATAGTTATTGGTATGTAATTTATATATTATTTTCAAAAGTAAACAGTGTTGTGTACTGATTATAGTAGGATAATAAAAATAGATTCCAAAAAAAACTTCCGTCACGATTCGAATTTGAATAATTTTGGTGACCATTCGAAGACATGGTGAGCTAAAGCTCAAAGCAAAGAGTTTTTTTTTAGAAAATAATTTACGAGTGGTCGTTAGTTGGTTAAGGTGTATAGATAATACAGTTGCATATTCATATTAATAAATTAATAAGCACATACTTAGCTTAATATATATATAATCATATATTATATGATTATTGGAAAACGACGAGAGTTCCAATAATTGTGGAGTAGCCGACAAAAAATCCCAGGAAACACGTTTTGGACAGTTTATTAGAAATCACTGCTGTCACTAAACGTGCCTGCGTGGCACTTGTGTTCTTCCCTATTGGTTCTATTCACTGCACCTTCTTTTTACTTATTTTTTATAATAACTAATTTTCCAGGATGTATTTGTTTAGTAAATTTATTCACCATATTTTTTGTAGACCTAAAGTATGATAATGTTACTTTTGATTAGCGAAAGGGAAAAAAATTAGCGAAAATTAAATATAAAAAATTTTAACTAAAAAATTGATCAATTTTACACGCCAATAAATGTGGAGATCATTTCTCTGAAAATGTAATTTATACAGATTAGTGGAAGTAAATTTACAGGAATTCTCCCACGTAGTGCAAAAAGAACTTTTTATTTGCTAAAAGATATTCAATTTAAAAACATAAAAGATTACAAGATAAGGTTTTGGACGTTATAGTTAGATAAAGTTTGCATGAACATATGCATGATAATTGAAATTTCTAAACCTACGAATGAATTTAGGAAGAAATTTAAAATAGTCAAGCACTAAAATAATCGAACTAGCATGCTTTCCTCTCATTTGTACCGTCGTCCATTCTATTTTCTGGTTCTTGCGTGGAGGTATTGTCACCCTCTCATCCCTTGTCAGGCTGAGAGAGCTCATCAACTCATTCTCCGCTTCATTCACATCATCTAGATCATCAACTCATTTTTATTGATGGGATGTAGTAGATAGAACGGAAAAAATTGTCTAGTAAAACATTGCTATTTGTAATATAAACAATAATTCAGAATATTAGAAAAAATGAATTTATGTCATGTCTTGTAATTTTTTTTGTAATTTTTACCACGAGATTATCACCAAGTTATTTTTCAATATTTTGTCTTACTAGTGTTCTAAATAAAAGATGTTTCTCCTATATATTGAATATAACTTTTGGTCAAAAAAAGAAGGGGAAAACATCAAAATAGTTCGGAACATCGTGGCCTACCGGTTTAAAACGGGTTTGTGTGGTTAACACCATGCGGGTTCGATCCTCACCCAGCGGAAACTACCTCACGTTGTTTCTGGACACTTTTGGAAAATTCACATGTGCCCCCAGCGTCTCGGGACCAACGGTTGAGATGTGTCCAAGTATTGTGTGTCCCTTGCAGGATCTGACCTAGGACTCCGACCGACTAGTCTGGACCACCTCGGTGGGGCTAGAACAGCCGAGTTATCAAAAAAAAAAAAAAAAATCATAATAGTTAAAGCTACTCTTTTGATTAGTACTATAGATGCCGTATTTCATTTTGAGTTTAAATCAGATGTGATTTTTTTTTTTGATAAATAATCAGATGTGATATTTAGATAACTAGTTGACATTTCCGAAGGATAATCATAATATAAACGAAAAATATGACCTATTTTATTACCAACTCTCTCTCTCTCATCTAGCACGTTGACCATTTTTTTTTAACAAACAGCTAGTTTTATATTATATCATCAATAATTGAGGGTCAACCTTTCATGATTTTATTAACCAATTTTATATTGAACTCCATCTTGCAATTAGAAACCGACAATTTATAGATGTCACTTGTTAGTACGGTCCTAATTTAGAACATAAAAAATTCATAATAAATTGTTATATACGTTTAAAAACATAAATAAAGTGTTATATATACTTGTTTTATAAGTACACTGATTCGCTTTGGAATGGAAAATAGAATGCAATAAGTTGTAAAAAAGTTTTTTTCTGTAAAAAGTTTAGTCGTAGTTGCGAATCCAAGGTTCTAATAGTTCAGTTGTAGTTATGAGAATAGTATTGTTCCTTTGAGATCAATAGAATTAATTATGTACACAAAATAATTAGTTTTATAAGATTTTTACATGGGATGACGTAAACTAAACATCTAATGATAATTTATCTAAAGAAATAACTTGCTAAATTTATGTAATATTAAATTATTTAACTAATAATAATTTTACACAATGATTGTGATGGGTTCAAATTTTTTAGAAAATCTTCATTAGCCATTACATCCGGTTAGAAAATAATTAATTTTTGTACTAAGATCAATATTAAACATATACAAAGTTACTTGGTGAAAAAAAAACATATATAAAGTTACGTATTCATACTTCAATCATTTTTTCTCTAAATTTAAACATGTAGTTCTTAGTTTTATAATGCTTATAGATATATTTTGCTTTAATATCTTCTGGAAGTCTTTGATGAATATAAGTTTCTAGCATGTATGGATTTTTCATGAATTGTTATCTGAATTTACAAACTAACATTTTTTATTGAACTCAAAAATTTTAGGTCTATAGATTTTAATATAAAAGTCAATTATAATTTTTTTTATCAATCCAATGAGAACTCCATAAAAAATGTTTTATAAAAAAAGTCATTTAGAAAATGTTTTATAAAAAAGTTCATGAAATCATTTACACTACAAAATTATAATAAAAATTAAAAAATTTATTCTTGCTTTTAAAATGATATCTAAATTGTAGCGCCAATCCAAAAAAATTCAGCGCTTTCAAAAATGATATCTAAATTGTAGCGCGGAAAAACTATAAAACTTTCGCGCCTTTAACAATAAAATGTGCATTTTCTAATATATAGAAATATTTTTTAGCAGATATATTATCATATGTAGCATATTATAACTAATTTTAGGTGGAAATTATCATTTCATGTAGTTGTTTTAAACAAAATATTTGGAAAAATCTAATTTTAATTTAATCAAAAATCTAACTACAAATGGAATGAAACTTAAAAGAAGATAACTATAAAATTTTTACTATACATTTCCAACAATTTTTGTGAGGCTTAGCATATGATTTTTACCTGCCTAGACACCCTCTCACACTCTTATTTTATTATATCTCATAGTATATATACACATAGATACATACATACCTGCCTCTATCTCCTTCTCTCTCTCTCTGTGGTTGTGTCCAATGGCCTCTCTGGTTTGAATTTGGAGGACATAGCAACATAAAAAGATCTCAAGACTTTTCTTGGTAAATTATATTTTTCCTTAGATTCTGTTTCTTTTTTCTTTTTGTTATTGTCTTTCTTTGTCATTTGTATGCTTGTAAAATAAAATCTATAATATATTTTGTTATGATGATGATCCTCCAATCTTGTTTTTGCATCTGTTATACCTTCATAACTAATTAAAGTTAGATCTCTAAACTTTTATCAAAGCGGATAGTTTAGCACGGAGTGGTAGATATATTATTGATTTGAACCGTTTTAGTTTTAATATAAGTTGTTGACAAAAAAATAAATAGATGAATCTTATTACACATGTTAGATCTCTCTATATTTCACTGAAAGACTCTGTTTTACATTATCTTTTTGCTATGAGTTTTGATTTATCTGATGGATTATGCAATATTTTTGCAGAGTAAGATTCTTTTCTCTAAAATGAATATGTACAACAACAACACAAGGACTCTCCAAGGTTTAGTTTGGCCTCCATATTCGGAGGAAGATGTGTGTTCTGATTCGCTTAAGGCTTTGTGCAATGATCTGACTGATGAAGAGATGGAGATAGAAGAGCTTGAGAAGAAGATTTGGAGAGACAAACAGCGTTTAAAGCGGCTTAAAGAGATGGCGAGAAGCGGTCTTGGAGGAAGAATGTTGAAGCTGGAACCTGAAGATTGGTCAAATTCGAGTAAGAGAGTGATGTACAAGGCACAAGATGAGATCTTGAAGTACATGTCTAAAGCAATGGAACGTTGTAATGCTCAAGGTTTTGTTTATGGGATCGTGTTGGAGGACGGGAGAACGGTGACGGGTTCTTCTGATAATCTCCGCGAATGGTGGAAAGATAAAGTCCGGTTTGATAGGAACGGTCTGGCTGCTATAATGAAGCATCAAAGAGAGATCAATTCCTTTGATATTGGAAGTGATTTAAGGTATGAGTTTGGTGATTCCACCGCGCACAAGTTGCTTGAGCTCCAAGATACAACTCTTGGAGCTCTTTTGTCGGCTTTGATGCCTAATTGTAAGCCACCTCAGAGGCGGTTTCCGCTGGAAAAAGGCGTGACACCGCCTTGGTGGCCAACGGGAAAAGAAGATTGGTGGGATCAATTGTCTTTACCCGAGGATTGTCGAGGACTTCCTCCACCTTACAAGAAGCCTCATGATCTCAAGAAGCTTTGGAAAGTAGGTGTGTTGATCGGCGTGATCAGACATATGGCTTCGGATATTAGCAACATACCGAACCTCGTGAGACGGTCTAGGAGTTTGCAGGAGAAGATGACATCAAGAGAAGGCTCTTTATGGCTCGCTGCTCTTAATAGAGAAAAGACCATTGCTGATAAAAAGCATTACCCTTTCTCCTTCACCAATAACTTTCTTGGTCATGGAACCAGCAGCGAGACGGATGTTCTGTTTCCTGAATCTGGAGACTATGATGTTGAAGGGAATGTTGGATCATACAGGCTAAATCCGAATATTCGCGAAGTTGATAACAATGTGAACTATGTTTACAAGAGGAAGTTTGAAGGAGATTTGGGGATATCATTGCATCAAACAAACCTAACATGTGAGAATAGTCTTTGCCCTTATAGCAAACCAGAGATTGGGTTTCATGATAGGAACTCGAGAGAGAATCATCAAGTGACTTGTCCTTATAAAGTCACTTCCTTTCACCAACCCACTAAACCCTTTGGTACATCCGGTTCAATGGTTCCTTATCCGGGATTTAACCGGAGTTTCCATGGAGTCAAACCGGAGAATCAAGTGGAAGTGGAAGAGGAGTTTGGGAACAATCAAGACCGGTTTAATTCATTGAGCAGTAACAATCTCCACATACCAAAAACAGAACAAAGAGGAGAGTATGACAACAAGGATTGTAATATCGTCGATTTGGTTGAGGATTCGAATCCTTCTTCTTCTTCTTCGCCGCGGAATCAGCATGCCGGTTTAGTCTTACCTACTAACTTAAATGTGGCAACATTAGGAATGGAGAAGAAGTACTTGCCTATATCTTGGCTTGAGTAAAGAAAAGCTTCATCATGCAGAATCTTTGTGTGTTTGTTTTCTAGTTTTATTGTAGTTTTGTTTCTTGCTTTTTTTTTTTGTTTTCTCACATTGAAAACATTTTTGATCTCTCCATTGTGTAAGGCTTTTTTATAGCCATGGAAGATGGAGAAGATTAGATTCCAATAATAAAACCATTCAAAGGACTTCACTATTTGATTTGAAGAGTTTTCTTTTACAAAAATTTGACTTTTTATATGTTTTTTTTTCCATCTAACTTTTATTTATTGAAAGCATGAAATACGGATACAAAGTCTACGATTGGAAAAATTCAACCTCGAAACCATAAACTAGCGATTGGACGAACCAAAATCCAGAGATACATGCAAGAGAGTTTAAGGGATAACTCTTGGAGCCATAAACAAAACATGGACACGGAAATAACTAAAAGTAACAAAAAAACTAAACGAAAATAAGAATTTAAAGGGAACATTAGGAGTTGAACACAAAAAGATCTTCAAAGATAAATGTCACCTATGAAGAGAGCAAATTCGCGTGTCCGAAATTATTGGGAAGCACCACGAACTGACCTCATTATATTGCTCACGGAGCCACGAGTATCAACGACAAGAAGCAACCTAGTCCGAAGAAAATAGCACCATCAGCAGCACCACTTTTACAATTTACGACCTATAACCATCAACCTTACGCACTCACTTGATTTTTTATATGTTTAATATCATACATAGCTTACATGATAAATTCATTTTTATTTATGAATTTCACATACATATACTTTGACTTCATGAAATGACAGTAGAGGTGATGCAACCACTGACCTATGAGTCTTCGGATGAAATTTGTTTCTTAAAAATAGGTAATTTAAAAAATTATTTCCTTAAATAAGATTTACATTTTTTTTGATATACACTATATAACCAATAGAAACTTTAATTAGATATCCTAAATCATAAATACTCATTAATAATTTATTCACACAGAATCCTTAATTTGATATTCATACAATCACGTAATCATTTCGGATTATACACTTTCTTAATCAAATACAAAAACTATAGTAATAAAACCAAAACAAAAATACAATGTCACATATCAATTCTCTACTTCACTTTCCGATCAGAAAGCTTCGCCGCAAGAAATGGCCGGCGAGATCAAACCCTGCGGCGGATTTGTAACCCAAAAAGACTTTCGTAGAACAAAGCATCTGTCGACTGACACCACCGAGAGTACTTCGAGCCTATGCTCCGCCGAATCTCATAAACCGAAAGTCCGTCCACCGCCGGGGACATACGTCGTCAGACTCCCTATGAATCAGATCTACCGCGTTCCTCCGCCGGAAAATACTCACCGTTACGAGTACTTATCTCGCCGGAAACCTAATCGATCGACTTGCCGGCGATGTTTCTGCTCTTTCCTCGCCGCCGTATTCGTCCTCCTCGTCCTCGCGGCTATCGCCGGCGGAATCCTCTTCTTCGTTTACCGGCCGCATAAGCCACGGTTCTCAGTGAGTGGAATCTCCGTCGCCGGGATCAACCTGACGTCACCGACTCCAATATCTCCGGTGATCAAAATCAAACTGCGATCGCGGAACGTTAACGAAAAACTCGGTTTCATCTATGAGAATGAAATCGCGGCGGAGATTTACTACGACGGAATCGAACTTGGTAACGGCAAGTTCACGGCGTTTAAGCAGCCGGCGAAAAATGTAACGGTGGTAAAGACGGCGTTGAGGGGAACGAGTATACAGTTAACGAGGTCGTCGCGTAAAGAATTAACGGAATTAGTGAAGAAACGAAAAGTGCCGTTTAGGATCAGAGTTAACGCGCCAGTTAAATTTAAAGTTGGCGCTGTCACGACGTGGACGATGACCGTTACGGTGGACTGCAAAATAACAGTGGATAAACTAACGGCATCCGCATCCGTGATGACGGAAAGTTGCGATACGGGTTTAAGCTTGTTCTGAATTTTTCAGAAAGTTTTATTCAGTTTTAGATTTTTCAGATTTTATTTTTAGTCTTTTATTTTCTACCCAATTTTGGAAAATTGCTTCCCCCAAAGTGACAATTTTAAAAGGAAAATACTAGAAAAAAGAATGAAATTGATTATTAAAATATTTTAAAAGAATAAAATGAGTAGTAAATTGAGGTGAAAAATTAAATTTTTGATAAGAAAATCACAAAATTTGGTATTGATACATATAATAGCAAAAAAATAGTTTCACTTTTAATTTAGAAAAATTCAATCAGACCAAGTATCAGCGATGTTAAAATGGTGTTTTTACCTTAAGTGTGCAACGCTACGAGTGACTCTTCTAGAATTGGCACCACTAGTTGAAGCTACGGCAGCCTGAGAAGAATCGTTTTCGGTTGAGTCTCCGTGGCTCTTAAATTGTCTTCTTCTCTTGGATTTTGGAGCTGTGGGCTGAGTCTCGTTTTCTTCATCATCATTCGCTGCTTCTTCAACGGCTTCTGCTTTTGTAATGTTACCTAAAGGCCATGGCTTCCCGCAACCAGAGCAAAGTTTACCGTCCTGTGATTTTGATGAGATCAGAAATTATTTCGGAAAATCTCCATTGGGGTTTAGAAAAATCTAAGGAAGTTGTGTGTGTGTACCCTTTGAGATAACAAGTTTTTGAGGCAGTAGTTGTGTATCCTGACAGTGCAACCCTCGTTCGGGCACAGATCCGCCTGGGAACGTATCGGAAAACAAAGCATCAGATATGAAAATCATCAGCCGGATGTATAATCACAATGTGGAAAATTTTATGCAGAATCCTCTAATCCTATCAGGTTTCTTTAGAAAGCAAACCTTTACTCCAGCCTCATTGCAGACCTCACAAGGAGGAACATCGTTGCTCCTGAACCAACTTCGCAAGTCAAGAAGAGATCTTATACCAAGTCCGATGTTGCCTTCTCTTGTGCGGCACAACCATTTGTCCCTTACAAGTTCTTCAAGAGTTTTTTCTTTTTGCAACATCGAAAAATTCTTGAATGCAGGAGGGACTTGATGTTGACTGCTGCTGGCTTCACTTGGTAGCTGAGATAATAACACAAGATCTGTCAACCGAAACAAATAGACTAAAAACCAAACGAATAGCGACACTACAAAATTGGTAATCTAGGAATGATCCCATCCCATGTGGTTTTTCTTCACCAAACAGAGAGAATAGAGATGCCAAGAATTTTGAGACCGGTTTTTCATGATGATCGGACAATCATAAACGGCGATGAAACACTTCATCCATACAAGAAAAATGTAACTCGGAATGAATATTTATACGCATACACGAACATAATACTTTCTAGTGACGCTGTAAGGCAGTTTCGAAGCGGATGGTTACTTTCGTCAGTAGATGAGAAGGTAAAATATATAGCAGTCAGGAACTATGATTGACCTGATTCTCCAATCGGATATTGAGGGCATCAAAGCTCGATATGCAACCTTGAGCAGCTTCATCCTGTGCAATTGCTTCTATCTGCCCAGAAGTCAAAGTCATCAAACAACTGCTTCTGTTAGCCACACAAATGGATCAAACTTTTTACTTTCTAGCCTAAATTCACTACAAAGGAGACAAAGAAATTTGATCAACAACGGAACAGAACAAAGTCCAAGTGTGACTTACAATGCCTTTAAAGAATGCAATCTGCGGAACAGAATACTTTGTCCCGAGTTTAGATTGCTCGTCCGCCACATTGTTAACAACTCCATAGCAAACTTGGCCATCATACTGATCCCTACAAGCCCTCAACTCAAAATGAACATACGAGAGTTCCTTGTTTATCTCAAGAAGGTACTTGTCGAATATCTTTTTAGCAGCTCCTGCAACAAAAAAGAATCGATCAAGGATACTATCGACGAAAAAAACAGTTCCTTTCAACATTCAAAGCAAAGAGTAACCAGTTATTCAATTCCCAATAATGTTCATTTCCACAGATTCAAACTAGCGATCAAAATTAAAATTCCTCGAATCTAAAAAGCATTGATGTATTTTGATCAATCAGACGCAAACCCACAAGAGTTCTTAATCCAAAGCGAGAAAATAAAGCTGAGACCGAACTGGGTTTATCCCGAATCTTAAAGCTGATGAACAAAATTGAGTAAAAGTTGAGGTAAAGTAGAGATCTTGATTCATCCGTCGCAAAACCCACAAAAAGTTAGAGACGGACCTGGGTTTTTGCCGGTGACGCCGGTGAAGATTGAGTGAAAATCTCTCTCCTTGAGAGGACCTCGTGAAATCAAAGCCTGAATTAGCGTGTGGTGTTTCCAGTTTAGCGATACCATCCTCCGAAATTTCACTGCTAGCGAAAAAGTTAGGGTTTTCGGAATCACGCGTGAACACTCTCTAGGGTTTCTCTGGGAGAAGGAGACGATGATGAGAGAGAAATGGCGGGAAGGCGAGTCGACTCGATTAGACGCAACAAGACGCGGACGATGTTAGAGCGGTTGAGACCTGATAATTTGCAATGAGGTCTCGTATTTAGGGGAAATAGCACATCTGACCTGAAAATATATTAAATCTGTTTAGGATCCATACGAGATAAAAAAATATAGTTTTAAGGGTTAAATATTATGTTCTAAAAATTTTCGCCTATACCGATTATTCTTCCGCGTATACGCTAGGCGGTGGTCGTCTGATTAGTTTCTTCCGCTTTTCGATTTTTTTCAAGCATTACACTAATTAACCTATCGAATTGGACTTTTAGCTAATTAACCCGTAAAATCAAATAAAAATATATTATAATCACTAAAATTATATAAATTATTTATTTTTAGACTAAAAACAAGTCAAAAAATCTAATAGTCAAAATTAAAAACTTATTATATATTTATAAAAAATAAATTAAATTAAAATATCAAAATAATCCAAAAACTAGTCCTCGATTAATCCCCGTTTAATCTTCGATTTTCTAGCTAGGCGCTAGACCCAGTTTCGCCGATCGACTAGCGTCTAGCGAGTTCTAGAACATTGGTTAAATATAGGTGGCAATTAATTAAAATTTTTGAAGTGAAAAAATAATAATATAATATTAAGAGGTTTTTACAAAAAAAATTAGAGGTAAAAATGTAAAATCAAATTGTATAGAGATATGAAAACTAATTAATGAACCACTTCTTGTTATTCATTATAATTTTTTAATTAAATTTATATACATTTATTATTCAAGAGATTATTATCTTCGAACAATTAAAAAGGTTATTTTAGTTAAATTGATTGGACATTGGACACCGAAACGACAATAATACTGCGCGATAAAAAAAAATCCATAAAGAGAAAAAGTGGGGCCCGTTTTTTTTGCGTCTGCGGCTATATATATAAAACGTGAATCAACCAAACAAACCCTTCTTTTTAGTTTCCCTCTTCCTCTTAAAATCTCTCTCGCTCCCTTTAGGGTTTTTTTTTTCATCTCTCGTCGTCTTCAACGCAACATCAACAAGTAAGTTTTTTTTTAGTTTCTTCTTCCTCAAATCATTCAATGTATATGCTTTGTTTTGCTTTCATGATCTCGTAGTTTCTCTTTCGATCTTCCATGCATTCTCTTACGAGACGGTTCTTAGTTTTTTTGATTAAAAACTAAGAGACGCTATCTTAACTAATCATAAAAACCCCGCCTAAGAAACCCGCATTAATCATTAATCATGTTCTAACGCTCTAAACTAGTGATTTTGTATTATGAGTCTATGTTTTCTTGTTTGTGATGTTGTATTGAATCATCTCTAGTGCTCTCTTCAACTATGGCTTAAGCACATTGTTTGAATCTTTTTCTTTAGTATGGTGTTGTCTTTTATTGACCTTTGTGATTTTTTTTGCATTCTAGATATGGATTCTGATGAGGCAAGGCTACTACCGCCTCCTCCACCTATCGTTCCATCGAATGTTGTTCCTGAACTGGTGCCGGATAAAAAGAACATTCTCCTTCCGATGTCTCGGCGTGGAAGCGGATCCAAAGGACAGAAGATTTCTCTTCTTACAAATCACTTTAGAGTCAATTTCAACAACTCAAACGACTACTTCTTTCATTACAGTGTATGTTAATCTAATATCCGATTATAGATGTTTAATGCTTTTCAAGTACTTTCTTGGTATGAAACTTTTTGTTTGTTTTGATAGGTTGCTATCTCATATGAAGATGGCACTCCAGTGGAGGCTAAAGGTATTGGTAGAAAGATTCTTGACAAAGTTCAAGAGACTTATCGAACTGATTTGGGATCCAAATACTTTGCTTACGATGGCGAAAAGACTCTCTTCACTGTTGGTCCTCTCCCCACCAACAAACTTGACTTCTCCGTTGTTCTTGAAGATGCACCATCTAGTAGGTTAGTTAGCAAAAAAAATTTCAAATTCGCCTTGTTAAAATTCTTTACCGTATCTCTTAATGATTTGATATTCTCTATTGATTACAGAAATACCTCTGGAAATCGTAGTCCGAATGAGACCAATGATGCTGACAGGAAAAGATTAAGGCGGCCCAACCAGTCCAAGAAATTCATGGTTGAGATAAGCTATGCCGCAAAGATCCCTATGCAGGCTATCGCGAGCGCTCTTCAAGGAAAAGAAACCGATAATACACAAGATGCTATAAGAGTGTTGGATGTTATTTTACGCCAGAATGCTGCTAGGCAGTAAGTCGATTTCCGGATATTTTGTCTTTCCAAAAAATTCCATACTCTATGCGGTCTTATGTGTTATGTTTGTTTTGTAGGGGTTGCCTCCTTGTTCGCCAATCTTTTTTCCACAATGATGTACATAACTTTGTAAGTATCGGGGGAGGCGTTGTCGGCGTTAGAGGCTTCCATGCTAGCTTTAGAACTACTCAGGGAGGCTTATCTTTGAATATTGGTAAATACTTTGCTTTAAATGTGTATTAGATTCTTCTTTGTAATGGTTTTTGCTATTATTAACTCTTTTGGTTTTGCCTTTGGTTTTTATATCAGACACTTCAACTACGATGACAGTTCAGCCCGGTCCTGTTATTGAATTCCTTGTTATAAATCAAAATAAGGCTAACCGCCACCAAATCGACTGGAACAAGGTACATTATCGTCTTACATTGCTGTTGAATTTCGTTGTAACGTAGTTTTAAAACTTCTTGTACGATCTTTCTCTCATCAGGCTAAACGTTCTCTCAAGAATCTGAGAGTTAAAGTTGCTCCTTCAAATAGAGAATACAAGATAACTGGAGTGAGTGAAGAACGTTGCAGAGATCTAATGTAATGCCATGATTCGATTATTCTTCTTATCACATATGTTAATTTGAGTTGTTTTGTTTCTGAGACATCTCTTGTTGATGATTTCCTTAGGTTTACTCGCACTTTTAAAAACGGAAATGGGGAAGTTGAGGAGGTTAGAACGACTGTGTTTGAATATTTCACCGAGTTCTGCAATATTCCATTGGAATATTCAGGTGACTTTCCTTGCATCAATGTTGGTAAACCGAAGCGTCCTACTTACATCCCAATTGAGGTAATTTTAAACACTTATTTTTTTTCGTTTTCCCGCATTTTCCATGTAACGGCTAATGAAAATTCTTTGTTAACTTTTCGCATTTTTCAGCATTGTGAGCTTGTGTCTCTACAACGTTACACAAAATCGCTTACCAATCTCCAAAAGGCTTCCCTAGTCGAAAAGTCTCGGCAGAAGCCACCTGAAAGGATGGCTTTGCTAACCAAGGGTCTGAAAAACAGCAATTATAATGCTGGCTTGATGTTGCGAGAAAGCGGTGTTAGCATCGGCGCTAACTTTACTCAACTTGAGGGCCGCGTTTTACCAGCACCAAAGGTGACTTTTCCTCGCTTCTCTCGATGTATATTTTCTTTCTCCTTCCGCAAGTTATGATGTTAATTAATTATCGCGTTTCTAAACAGCTGAAAGTGGGCAATGGAGATGATTTTTTCCCTCGCAATGGGCGTTGGAACTTCAATAATAAGGTGGCAATAGATTTCTTATCGTTTGTTCAGTTTATTTAAACATTTTAACCTCTTGATACTAATTGAATTTCTTCTCTTTTCGCAGAAACTTATTGAGCCAACCACAGTTACTAAATGGGCTGTTGTGAACTTCTCTGCTCGATGCGACACAAACGGTCTTATTCGCGACTTGATTAGATGCGGAAAGATGAAAGGAATTGTAAGATTTTCTTCAGGATCATTACTATAAAAACAAACTCATTTGTATGCTCTCACCTTATAATACTTCCTTTGCGCTTTTTCTTCCTTTAATCTCAGAATGTAGAACCTCCATTCGAAGAAGTATTTCAAGAAAATCGTCAGTTTAGAGATGCACCACCTAATGTTAGAGTAGATAAAATGTTCGAGCAGATACAATCCAAACTCCCAGCGAAGCCTCGATTCCTTCTTTGCATACTCACGGAAAGGAAAAACTCTAATGTTTACGGTACCATTACTCTTTTAACATTCTTGAATACGCTCTGTTTCTCCCTCTTGTGCGATGTAAAACGCGCAACTTTTCGTGTATCTGTCTTTGAATTTTTTAGGTCCATGGAAGAAAAAGTGTCTTGCTGATCTTGGAATTGTGAATCAATGCATTGCTCCCACTAAAGTGAATGATCAATATCTTACTAATGTTCTCCTCAAGATTAATGCCAAGGTGATCTCTAAACAAATCCGAAATATATATTATATCAATCGATAAAACTGATTTCTATATTTCGTATATGGTTTTAGCTTGGTGGATTAAATTCGTTGTTAGCGATGGAGCGGTCACCAGCAATGCCTTTAGTAACCAAAGTTCCTACAATGATTGTCGGGATGGATGTATCCCACGGTTCCCCTGGCCAGTCTGATATACCATCTATTGCCGCGGTAAACTTTTCTAACTGTTTCGGTTTATGTATTTCGTGTCAACATGTTAAGTCTAACTTTCGTTTTGTGCTTGGTTTTGCATTTTTGTGTGTAATCATAGGTTGTAAGCTCTAGGCAATGGCCACTCATCTCAAAGTATAAGGCTTGTGTGCGCACACAGTCACGCAAAGTGGAAATGATTGATAATCTTTTCAAACTCGTATCTGGCAAAGATGAAGGAATTTTCAGGTAAACTTCATGACTCTTGTGTTGTAATCATAGCTCGTGGCAGAGCTATACGTGTGCGAGACGGTATCATCAGTTTAATTTAGAGATTTGATGCTCTTTACAGGGAGCTTTTGATTGACTTTTACGCAAGTTCGGGGAAGAGGAGACCGGACCACATTATCATCTTTAGGTACATTGAAAAACTTAGTAACATATCATGTAAAAGTAGTTATAATACAAATTTATTAACTCAAGTTTGATAATGTAACATGTCTATAGGGATGGTGTGAGTGAGTCTCAGTTCAATCAAGTTCTTAATATTGAAATGGAGCAAATGATGCAGGTTTGGATTATGGTTATATAGAGTTCACAAATGTATCAAAAGACTTTCTATTTTTATGGATCTGATTCTTTTTGTTTGTTTGTTACATTTACTTAGGCGTGCAAGTTTCTTGATGCGAATTGGGAACCGGAGTTCACGGTGATCATTGCTCAGAAGAACCATCACACCAAGTTCTTCCAAGCTGGAGGCTCTGACAATGTTCCTCCGGGTATATAATCAAATCCATTTGACCTGAGATAATGATTTTCTGTTAGTCATTGCGCGGTTTGTGTAATGACTCGAAACCCGTTGTTCTCTTTTTGACTTGCAGGAACTATAATTGACAACAAGATCTGTCACCCGCATAACAATGACTTCTATCTTTGCGCCCATGCTGGAATGATTGTAAGTAGTAATATAGTTCTTGCCTCAATAGTTCCCAAGTCTTATGCTCGAATCCATTATATGAAACATTTTTTTTCTATCGATTTCGATGTGATAGGGAACTACAAGGCCAACACATTATCATGTGCTCTACGATGAGATTGGATTTTCGACTGATGATCTTCAAGAACTTGTGCATTCTTTATCCTATGTGTAAGCAACTATATCATCACTGTTTAGCTCTTTGGTCTCGATTAATTTCTTACAATAATCTTTTAATCGGTCTCTGCTTTTGATATTTTGTAGCTACCAGAGGAGCACCACTGCCATCTCAGTCGGTAAATTCTCATTTCTTTGATAGTAATTTTGCTTTGTTTGGAATCGATTTGTAACAAAAAAGGATTACAACTTTAGATTAGTATTTAGCACTTGATGTCTAATGACAAAACTTTGATCTTCTCTTCTTGTTTTTTGTGTAGTTGCACCAGTTTGTTATGCGCATTTGGCGGCTGCGCAGATGGGAACAGTGATGAAGTTTGAGGATATGTCTTTGTCTGAAGGCTCATCTAGCCATGGCGGGATCACGACATCTGGAGCAGTCCCTGTGCCACCCATGCCGGTTCTGCACGAGGCTGTTGCAAGCTCCATGTTCTTCTGTTGAAGAGAACAGTCCGGTTCTTTAATTTTTTGTGTTTTTCTGCTTTTGATCGAACCAACAAAACTTATAACGCCCGAAGGATCTAGTCTATAGGTCGATGCCTCTCTCTTATATATGATTTTTCGTCGAACCTCTAAAACTTGGATATTCTTTTAGGGGTTGTTGGTTGATACTACTATCTTTTGCTTTAATCAAATTTCTATTTTAAGACGTGAGTTTACGTTTTAATCAACTACATATTATATAAGTTTGTGAGTGTTTGAAACTAGTAGTAAAATAAGAGTTGAGCGAATTAACATTGATAAGTTTAGATGATTTTTTGTTGGGACAATTGAATGATATATTAATAATATTGACCTTTTGAACTCTATATTTGAGAGTTTATTAATCTACGATATATAAAACTACTATATACAAAGGCCTTGTTAGTTTTTGTTTTACGATTATTAATTTGTATCTAGATATTTGAGATGCTCAGATGTAAAAATCCAGATATTTGAGATGCTACAAAACATGGCATCTGGATGCAAATTTTGCATCTCAAAATTCAAAAAACTGAGATATCACGAAAACCGTCAAAACGGCTAGAACCGCAAAAACGGTCGAAACCGCTAAAACAATTAAAATTGCCGAAATCACTGAAACCGCTAAAACTGCAAAAACAGCAAAAAACGCTAAAACGCAAAAATCGCGAAAAACGCAAAACCGCAAAAATCATTAAAACCGCAAAAAACACCGAAACTGCTAAAACCGTTACAATCGCAAAAAACGCTAAAAACGTAGAAACGCAAAAAAAAACCGTTAAAACTGCAAAAACCGCCGAAACTACTAAAACCGTTAAAACAGCAAAAAAATGCTAAAACCGCAAAAACGCCGAAAACCGCAAAAACGCCGAAAACCGCAAAAACCGCTGAAACCACAAAAACCGCCAAACCTGTAAAACCGTTGAAACTGCTAAAACCGTTAAAACCGCAAAAACCGCCAAAACGGCTAAAACCGCAAAAACCGTCAAAACCGTAAAACCGCAAAACCGCTAAAACAGTAAAACCGTTAATTAAAACTGCAAAAAACGCTAAAACAGCAAAAACCGACGAAAACCGCAAAAACCGCCAAAAACTGCAAAAATCGTCGAAATCGCAAAAATTGCGAAACCCGTAAAATCGCAAAAACCGTTAAAACCATTGAAAACCGCTGAAACTGTGAAAACGGGTAAAACCGCAAAAATGGCTGAAAACGCAAAAATTGCTAAAACCGCCAAAACTGTGAAAACCGCCAAAACCGAAAAAAGCGCAAAAACAAGAAAACCGCTATAACCGCGAAAACCGTCGAATCCGCAAAAACCGTAAAAATTGCTAAAACCGAAAAGCCGTTAGACCGCTAAACCGAAAAACGCAAAAAAATGATGAAAACCACCATAAATTGCCTAATGGGTAAAAATCGCTAAAAAGCCGAAACTATTTTATAAAATATAAAATAAGTATGGAAAATTAATATTTTGTTATTATATAATAGTTTTATATGATTTTAAATATAATAGCATAAAATTATTTTATTATATTATTCACGATCAGATGGATGCAACATCCAGATACAATTGCAGATGCAACCTCTGGATGCAAAAACGAATAGGGCCAAACTTAAATCTCTCTAACTACAATTTCTTTCGTTTGAGTTTAAGGATTTTAGAGAGCACCATAGAATGAAGTAAAATGAGGATTTGTATATGAAATAAGCTTACAAGACAAAATTTACAAAACCAAAAAAAAGAAGTTAAACTTATCTAAATAAATGTTAAAAGTAAAACACAAATATTTTTCTTTGTTTCTATAGAGACACTACAATCTCCTCTCTCTTTTTCTTTTCCAAAATTGAGTAATTTAGAAAATAAAAACCCCTATATGTACAAGAGAAAAGAAAAAGAAAAGATTACAACATTTTGGGTAGCAGAGGTCTTTACCCTCCTCAAGAAGAGATGCACCAAAATTTGAGGTCAAAATATTAGTCTCTCTTCAAATCATTAGTGAGATCTGTTTTCTCTGTGGTTGGTTGTTGAATCCTTTCCTCGGAAATCGTCTATCCTACGGTATTCTTCCTTCAGTAGCTTCTCTAGCTCCGGACGCTTCTTTATCGCTTCTTTTTGGCCACGATAATGATGGAACGCCCTGCACACAAGAGCGGATTCGTACTTTACAATCACATACCAAACAGGCAAACATATTCATTAAACTACAATTCATATATAGCAAAAGAGCCCTTACCAATATTTCTCCAAGCCATATAGATTTCCCTTGTGGTAAAATTCGAGCGATTGCTGCTCAAAGTCCTTGTAAAGATCCTCGTCGAATTTCTTCTCCAGACCATAACTAGAGGAAAAGACAAAGGGCAGAGCAAATATTGGTGAGATTGGGTTTATTGCACTGGAGAGCTAATCCGCAGCGAAATAGATGGGAAACAGAAGAACGTCATTGAAGTATGAGTATTTACCTATAAAACCTAAAGAGACATTCCAACCCATAATTGTAACTCTCAGCTGCATCCTCAAGAGCAAACTTCTTGAATTCATCATACATCGACGGAACAAACGTGTCCCTAAGGAAATAAGACCAGAATCGGTATAAACTATTCATTTCCTGCAAACAGAACAGCCAGGTTATTGCATGTTTCCCTTTTAATGTGCATGAGAGCGGGAAAAAGATCATCAAAAATGAAATAGACTGACCTCACTGCATCCACTGCCGAGCTTCTTTCTTTCGTCTAAGCAGCGCTTACGATACCTCAAGTACCTATGGGTAAAAGGAACGACCCACAACATATAATCATATCCTTTACAAAAATAATAAACTCAAGTTGTCCGCCAGAATAATTGTAAACTCACTTCTCTTGTTTAAACCCATTCTCTTCCAACAGTCGGTGGCTCGGATGTTGAAAAGGTGGAAATGATTTTGGCAAAGAGCCGACAGGTGGACTGGTTCCAGAAAGTGTACACTGTGGCGACGAACTCAATTTCGAAAGCCTGGGGCTGTGAAACATCCATACAAACAAAATATACAGACTGTCAAAAAAAGGTAGAAAATAAGAATAAGTTGAGATACTAAAGAATGATAGGATACTAACCCATGACAGTCTGGTGGTGTAGAACCAAAGAAAAATCCTATGGAGCTGCTAGGTGGACTTTCTGATATATTTCCATGAGAACTGATATTAGCTCCGTGGTTCCTTATGTTACTCGAGAAGAACCTCCGTGCATGAGCCATGTTATGTTTGTGCGTTCCCTTATTTTGCTTCCTCCGTGAAATGATTCCATGCTCTTCGCCTCCGTCATTTGTTGCAGATTTGACATTTCCATCTCTGCTATCCAAATGGGAGTTGTTCTTCCTGTGGCTAGATCGATTCTTTTTTAGCTCCTGTTTCAGTTTTGCCGTGGTGGTGATTAGAAATTAGACTCCAGAAAGATAAAACATATCATTACGGGAAAGATTCTTAACCTGCTCAAAGTAGTAAAGACCATCGTTTATCGTGGTGGCAAGCTCATTAGGAATGTTTTTTGCTTTCGTCCCGCTGACTCCAGTGCCATCACTTTTCTCACTATTCTGTCCAGCATATACCGAACATGAATATTTGTTCCACCAATGGAAAGCTCGGGAAAATATACGACAAGTTCCATGTAATACCTGGGTAACAATAACAAGCTTCTGAATATCTTGATCATCAACAGCCATGTCATCTTCGTCATCCTCAATCCTACAAAAAGTCAAAAAAACCAAATCATTGACTGCAATACTTTTATATGCCTTCAGGTTTATATCCAAAACAAAGGCAAATTGGAAAACAAAGAGGTCAGAAAGCAATATCAAGATTCAAGAGTAATTAAGTCGTCATCTAATCGCTTACCTTTTGTGCTCAAGATCTATTTCCTCGTCAAGCAAGAACGTATTTGAAAAATCGCTTGACAAGACATCCACCTTTCTTTGTTCGTCTGCTGATGATTTCAGATTATCACTTTCAAAAATATTGGTTCTTGATGACTGAGATCCCTGTACCACACAACAGATAAGCTATATGACCAGAGAAAAATCTAAAATTTAATTGGCAGTTTTACAGAAAAATGTTCTACCTCTGAAGAGCAGTCACAAACAGTAGTAGGCTTTGAACGGTTTCCAAAACTATCTCTACTTTCTGCGGAACCTTTGTCATCATTGCCAATTTTCTCCTCGGAGGCTGACCTTTTAGATGCAGGAATCCATTCAGACCATTTGTCTCGCTTGCGAACTTTGTCACCCTATAAAAGTACAACATTTGAAATTATGATCCAGCAGACTAGAAGAACTATGGTACTATCGTTAGCGTTTTTAAACAATTATTCAGAGACAAAACTTTAAACATCTTTTGGTTATAGCCTCACTACAGTAGGATCCTAACCCGCCGACATGTGTTAGTAACAACGCCATCCAAAAAAACAAGACTAGTGATTTAAACAAGAAAATAACAGAAAATGACTTGACTGCCAAAGGAAGTAAGGTGGCTTATGGTAGTCTGACCTGAACTTCAACTGAATTAGAAAAACCCAAGGCATAGGCTATAAACTCTACATCCGTGGTCATCGCCTTAACCTGTAAATCAGGAGTAAAAACACATTCATGAAGATAATACAATAGATTTAACGCAAAAGAGAGCGAGTCAAGCTTTGTGTTACTGAGGGTTACCCTTTTAAAGTCAGCTATAAGTTTTATCGGAACCCATCCTCTTTCATCCATCAAGGAAATGAGGTAATGATCATTCTGGAGGTTCACATCGCTGAAAAAGGAAAATACATATAAAGGAAGGTAAGCACGACAAGATGAAGTGCTACTCGATTAAGCAGTAAAGATGGCCTCAAGACACAGCAACAGAGTCAGCTGAAACTCAAAACACTTTAAAAGCACACAAACAAAATTGAAGTAGAAAAGCATAACTTGCCTGAAATAATATTCTATCTGTTTTGTGACTCTCTCCTTTAAGTCGAATTTTCCTGGAGATAGTACTGGAGGACCCGGGTATGGAGCAAAGCGTGGATGATAAGCTCCAGGGGGTGGACCTGGCACGTAATATACAGGACCTATGTAGATCGAAGGGAAAAAAAATAGCAATCATACACCACAAACAAACAGTCATCCCTCTGTCTTAATCCTCAATAGCTGATAATAAAGAATAAATATCTTACCGGTAAAGCCTGGAACCAGGAACCCAGGAGCTGGACCCATGTATGGTGGTCTCATGAAATTCCTTGGTCCATCGCCTTGTGGCATGCTTCTGGGACCAAAACCGTTCTGATGCTGCCACGGCTGTCCAAATTCCCCTTGAGGAGCTGGTAGGACAGGTGGAAGACGAGAAACTTGAGCTTGTTTGTCATTGCCAGAATCTGCAACAGGAGCTCCAGGAATCGGGTAGGGAGGATAAGGAACATATGGAAAAGGAGGTGGATGGTAAGGTACACCATGCACGAAATAAGGAGGAAGAGGAGGAGGAGGAGGAACATTGTGGTTGTTGCTCCTCGAGCCAGGTCTCGAATGACGTCCAGACGGATTCTTGTGTGCAGGATTAGCCTTTCCACCAGCCTTAGATTTCCCTTGACCAGCAGCTACAGCCTAAACATCAATCAGTAGCGAAAACTTAAGACTACAGATTCAATGCTCTCAAGAACTTGAACCATCATCGCCATGCATCAAATTTTCAACTAAACCCAATTCGATCAACATTCGAAGGTCACAAGTATCAGATCACTTTCAAGTTAATATACTACATCACTATGACGAAAACGAACACTCGGTAATCACAGTTCCAACGACATTAACAATAAGGGAATGCAATAGCTTAATGACTAACCTGAGCAGGGATTGCCACAGAGGTCGGAGAGCTTTTAGATGGCGGTGTGGCCGCCGGAAGATTCTTAGGACGAGGCTGTTGCGCGTCGGCGAGCGCTGGCCATGAATGAGCACCCATTACCGGAGAATCAACAGTATCGGCAGGAGAAGCCGTTGTTTTCCACGGAGACTTGGTAACAAAACCACCGACATTGCCGTTAACATCTCGATCATCGGATAATGATCCCGCCATCGTCAGAAACTCCAAAGCTAAGCTAAATTAAAGCTAAACACACAGGTGGAATACAAATTTTGATCAAAGACACTAAACGTATTACGGGATCAAGAGAATGCGATGAGAGAGATTGAGATTATGGAGGAAGAGGACGAGGAAGAAGACGAAGTAGCAGAGCAGAGCAGGCAAGCGTGTGGGCGTGTGTGTTTTGGTGGCTTTGGCACACTTAAAGAATAAAAGCTAATCAACAAACACTAAAACACATACCAAAAAAAACCCTAGTTACCTTTCCTTAGGTTTTAATTATATACCTTTCCCTTCGGTTCACATCGGTTCTTCCGGTTTTTATATAATTTGAAAGCATATTAGAACCCAAAAAATTCAAAACCTATCGGTTTAGATTCGTTAGAATTAAATTAGGTAATAATTCACGTATTTTTTCGGATATTTTTGGATTTTTTATCACAATTGGTCTTTTAGTATTTTTTCGGATATTTTTGGATTTTTTATCACAATTGGTCTTTTAGTTATTATCAATGACATATTTTCGATTATTTTTGGATATTTTCGATCAGTTTCATCTAACAATTCTAGGCCCAAAGTGAAGAGACAGCCATAGCCTCAAAACCACAACATGTGGTTCTTAACCATGTGTTTATAGCGCAAGGATGGACTCCTCACCCCTATTGTATCTTTGGGTTGAACTCACCGGTTCCGAACCCAAGTATATAACTGTTACTCTTTTTACAAACCGCTCACACGGTAACTTCGACAAAAATCTATTGCTACATTTGTTCTTTTTCCTTCGTCTTTCATTACCGCGAGAACTGTTCTTTGCTCGAGTGAGCGAAATCGTCGAGAGACATTAAACAAAGAGGCTATCGATCGATTGTCAAAGGATGAGCAAAATATGAGGTTCATACTTCACACAACACTAAAGAGCTTAACCAAACGAATAAAGAGGGAAAGAAGCAAAACATGTTCTAAAGAACACAACCAGAATCAAGTCATAATGAAAACAATCCAGTTTATGACTTTGAAGAAGAAGGGATAAAGACTCTCACTCACTTAGCCATCATGACTTTAACGAACTCATCATAGTTGATCTGACCATCACCATCAACATCCGCTTCTCGGATCATCTCATCAACTTCCTCATCAGTTAGTTTCTCCCCAAGATTTGTCATCACATGTCGAAGCTCTGCTGCAGATATGAACCCGTTCTGGTCTTTATCGAAAACCCTAAAGGCTTCCTTCAGCTCTTCCTCTGAATCAGTGTCCTTCATTTTCCTTGCCATTAGGTTCAAGAACTCTGGAAAATCTATGGTCCCGTTTCCATCTGCGTCAACTTCGTTGATCATGTCTTGTAGCTCTGCTTCTGTCGGGTTTTGCCCTAGAGACCTCATCACTGTTCCGAGTTCCTTGGTGGTGATGCAACCTGCAACACACATTCAGCTATAAACTTTAGAGACAGGCCTTGGTCCACCGTCAGGTTCAAGACAGCAGCAGTTCCAAAATACGGTAACGGATGCAAATAACACGATTAAGTTCATACGAGCCAAATATCTATCATGTCAAGAGCCCAGTCCCAGATAAAAGTCAGTTATTCTACTTGTTAAAGCAAGCCACTGCATCTCTTACTTCAACTTTCAAATGATCTGGAAAGTAAAAAACAGAATGATTTCTTCATTCAACAAAGTCTCTATTAAGTTAACAAAGAAACTTCATTCGGTCTGTGTTTCCTTAAGTGTATTGTGCTTGGATACCTAGATCATGTGTATTCTTTCTTGTTAAAGACACAATATTCTCTTTCAAAATTTCTTTACATGGTATCAAAGCCAAGTTAAAAAACCCTAGCCATTTGAGCCCACGTCTCACCATGCAAAGGCCAAAGATGCACAAGATGCTAAAAGCAAAAAACTATAGCAGAAGTATGCAAATTCTTCCCCAAAACAGACCTGAGAAATACATTTCAAATGCCTGTTGCTTTTCATCTATCAATGTATCCTTCAACTGCAAATCAATCCTTAACAATGTATCTTTCAACTACAAATCAATCTTAAAATACAGATACGTCATAATACGAGTATATGCCATTAAATTTCACGAAGAATCTTCAGTAAACACACAAGGAAATGAGCCAAATCAACCCTAAAAAAGGAAGCGAATAGGCAAACAAACATCGCGTGACTCACGAATCGTCAACGAACAATGTCACAAAAGCAAGATCGTTCACAAATCCAAGTGAAACAAACACAAATTGTACATCAAAAATGAGGATCCAACAAAAAACAAAAATCGTCAAACAAATTCGAAAGGTCAATGACCGGTGAGTCAACGGAGAAATGATTGAAGAGAGACACGCATAAGAAAGATCTGTGAGAAGTAGCATACCATCTCCATCTTTATCGAAGAGGCTAAACGCTTCCTTGAACTCTGAGATCTGGTCATCGGTGAGCTGATCCGCCATTTTTCTTCCAACTTTTTTTTTCGGGGAGCTCTAAGAAATTTTCTTTTGCTTTGCTGAATGTATTTTTGTTTTCCTCTTAAGTATGCAAAAGAGTTTATAAAAGAAAGCCCAATAACTTGTAGTTGGGCCTGTGTAGAGCAAATGACCAGATAGCCTTTTGCATTTTTTTCAATTCAAAGAAAATCTCTCTCTGTTTCTCGTTTCTCAAAATGTGTCGTTTCGAAGTTTTAATTTTGTTTGAGTGTCATTTTATACTTTCGATACAAATTTATTAACGAAATTACGGTTTTAATCTCACTATTTTAAAGTATTATTTAGAGAGAAAATTATTTTTAAAATATTAATGAAGGGTATGTACGACTTTTTAAAAAAATTTTTAATATGTGTGAAAAATGTCAGAATAACACTTTTTGCGAAACAGAGAGAGTAGTTTTTAATCTATTTTATTAAAAAGAGAAATATCAACTTTAAAATTATACATAAATATTAAAAACACTCGTGCTGTCGCGCGAAGATTAGACTCTATATTTTTTTTTGTTAAAAACCTTTGCAATTAGTTTACATATTTAATAGCTATTTAGTCAATAATCTTCATGAAATCCTACAAGCCAAATTAATTAAATGGTTATTTATAATAGATGAGATTATTAATATCTTTCCCGCTTAAAATCTATTTTAAAAGTGTTGACAAAAAAATCTTTAAATTAATATGAGAAAAAACTTATATTGGTCATCAAAACAAAAACCTTTTTAATTAAGGCCAAATGTCTATTCAAATCTGAATACTTAAACTTTTTGCCAATGAATTAATAAACTCAACATAACATAACCAAAAATGTAAAAAAAACAATAAATTTATTTCTTAAGAAAAATTAGACCAAAATAAAGTTCTTACAAAAGAAAGAAAAATTACGTAATTTTGTATAGTCCCAAACGAAAAATGGAAAAAGAAAGCATCACATTATAAATACCAATACATTCGTCCCCACACGAAAATTGATTACTGTTTTGTCCATATTAAGCTTCAACTTTTTACAATCATCGTTTCTCTCGTCGTCCTTCGCATCTCTATCTCTCTTTCGATTAGCCAATTCTACGCCATAGATTCTTTTCTTCGAAATTTTCCAGCAAAATTTTCAGTTTCCGGGAAACTTACATCGTTTTTCTTCACCTCTACTTGCTGTTACTTCTCTCCGGCTTGCAGGTTTGTTCTTTGAACTGTGTTTGCGATGATGTTTCCTTCGATTCCGATAAGCAATTTCAGTAACTTGGAGAGTTTAAATCACTTGTGTATAGACTTTGCTAACTTCGATTGTATACACACACGCATACATATGATTTATTGATTAGGTTTCTGGAGAATTTGAATCTGTGCTTGCGTATTCGATTGAACGATATGTTAGTAATGTTACTATGCATCATGATTCTGTAGATCGGAGAAAGGAACACTCTGTTGCGTTTCTCTGTTTGATTCTTTACATGGAAAAAGGAAATTCTAATGTTCAGAGATCACATTTTTTTCTTCCAGGAAACAGCTTGTAAAAGATCAAGAGTTGAACTCTAGAGTGATGAATCGGACAAAGGTCCAGCGTCGTGTTGGAAAATACGAGGTTGGGAAGACGCTTGGACAAGGCACTTTTGCCAAAGTTAGGTGTGCTGTTAATACTGAGACAGGAGAACGGGTGGCTCTGAAGATCCTTGATAAAGAGAAGGTTCTTAAGCATAAGATGTCTGAACAGGTAAAAACTCACTTTCCTAATCGGCGTCAAAGTAAAACCACGTTTTCGTTTAATATGTATACGTCTTCAAAATCTTTAAGTATGATGTGGGTTTGCTCGTTTTCTATTACAGATAAGGAGAGAAATTTGTACTATGAAGCTGATTAACCATCCAAACGTAGTGCGGCTGTATGAGGTCTATCTCCATGCCCCAACTTTTCTCTATGTGTCTTTGTTTTCCTTTGGCTTTGCTTATCTTTAGTCACGACTGTATAGCTCTTCGAAAGCAGAAGCAAGTATGTTTAAAGCTAACTTTTAAGGAAATAATTGATACCGTACCAGGTTTTGGCGAGCAAGACGAAGATATACATTGTCCTAGAGTTTGGCATTGGTGGAGAGCTTTTCGACAAAATTGTGAGTTTTCCTTATAACTTGTACCTGATCTATCTTCTGGTGTTTTAATTATGCCTGCTTAGCTCCATTGAATCTGGATAGATATCCCTGTATTTTACAGCTGAAATGTTTTCTTATCTCTTGACTGTCGTATATATAACCTTTTACCATTATGCATAAACTTTTGAAGGTACATGATGGGCGCATGAAAGAAGAGACTGCACGGAGATATTTCCAGCAGCTTATCAATGCAGTTGATTACTGCCACAGCAGGGGAGTATACCACAGAGACTTAAAGGTATGAGATTTTTCGGTAAATCTTGGGTCCACGTTTGCAGTATTTTTTTCTAAAGTGCAGCTACTTAATGCCTACAAATTCTCTTCTTTACTTCTTATCTCACTGCAGCCGGAAAACTTGCTTCTAGATGCTCAAGGAAATCTGAAAGTCTCAGATTTTGGATTGAGTGCCTTGTCTCGACAAGTCAGGGTAACCACTAATTTTTTCTTTTTGCATCCTTTGGTTTGCCTGGATTCCTACTGATTTTTCTTTGTCCTATTCTATGTTTGTGACAGAAGTTTAACGATGATGTGTTTTATTGATTATATTTACATATATCCAATAATATTTAGGACAATATAATAGCACTGGTCTTTCTAATTCTTGTCAAAGGTAGAAGGAACTTTAGCTAAAACATTTTTCTTTGTCATGTATAGTTTGAAGCCGTTCATGCTATAGTATTTAGGCCAATACGGTAGAACTGGTCTTTTTACATTCTTGTCAAAGGTAGTAAGAATTATAGCTGAAACATTTTTCTTTATCATGTGTAGATTGCCTTTCATGTTCCTCTGTGTATGAAATTATCCAATCTTTGGATCTCTTAGCTTATCTGAGACGTATTTGGTTTTTGGCAGGGTGATGGTCTTCTTCACACTGCATGCGGAACTCCAAACTATGCTGCTCCAGAGGTATGCTTAGTCCCGTGGTTTGTCATTCTGTTGTTGTATCATGTTTTTATTACCTTCCTTGTTTCTCTTGTCCCAAGGTTCTTAATGACCAAGGCTATGACGGAGCAACCGCAGACTTGTGGTCCTGTGGAGTGATACTGTTTGTACTACTTGCTGGGTACTTGCCTTTCGAGGATTCTAATCTTATGACGCTGTATAAAAAGGTAAGAAGTTTTGTATAGTGTTTCTTATCGAGTCTTCGTGAACCACTATCTTTGATTCCTCCTTTGATGTTGCGTTTTTCGCCATTTTCAGATAATAGATGCTGAATATCATTGCCCTCCTTGGTTCTCTCCTGGTGCCAAGAACTTGATCGTACGAATCTTGGATCCAAACCCTGTGACGGTAAGATATTTCACATTACTTACGCTTTCAGATCTGTAAATTATTCTTTCCTTGTTTTCTTTTATAGAACCCCAACAATCTAATCAGTCTTAGACACTTAGGAAGGTTAGGGATCTGGGGAAAGTTTGGCCTGAATGCTAAATGTGCCATTTTGAGCATTAAGTTTGAAAGCATATAAATAATGTTAGACATATGTTGAGAGGTTCATTTACTTGTATGTGAATCTAGTCACGAAACATGAAACCAATATGGTAATAAATTAACACCATTTGTCCTTACTACAAGAATGGAAAACTAATTTAACTCTGTGTTAACATGACAGCGTATCACAGTTCCGGAGATTCTGGAAGATGTGTGGTTCAAGAAGGATTACAAGCCAGCCATTTTCGAGGAGAAAGAAGAAGCAAACTTAGATGATGTGGAAGCTGTTTTTCAAGACTCAGAAGTGAGTCATGTTTATTTAATCGACGATCTGTGGAATGATTTTAACTGTTTCTTTCCTTTTTCCAATATGCTTGAACAAATGTACATAACAGTCTGTGATTTGTGAGCAGGAGCATCATGTCACAGAAAAGAAAGAGGAGAAACCAACGTCTATGAATGCCTTTGAGTTGATATCAATGTCGAGAGCTCTGGATCTCGGGAATTTGTTTGACCAAGAAGAGGTGTGTCTCTTAGACTAAACATGCTTATTTGCTTGAATTTTCTCATGATAAAAGCGGATATTGTAGACAGTTTCAGGGCTTAGTCTTGTGACGTAATATTCTCACTCATGAAGTCTATACCGCTTTGACTTGCAGGGATTCAAGCGAGAAACGAGATTTGCAGCTGCAGGTGCTGCGAATGAATTAGTCCAGAAGATAGAAGAAGCTTCTAAGCCTCTTGGTTTCGATATTCAAAAGAAAAACTACAAGGTAAACCAATTGTGTGAAACCCCCCTATCAGCTATATTTAACATTCTCTTCTTTCGTTTTAAAACCGCTTCTTACTAGAGTTAGATTGCCAAACACAAGAAAATCTAAAGCAAAACAGAATCCTAAACCAAAAGACAACAAAGAAAATACATTCTCTTCCTCTGTATAAACCGGTAAAGCCTAATCTCACCCGCGAGTCCTCCTCCTACCTATTAATAAATCCTCAAAAGCCAAACCACTTGTACTAAGACTTACTAATTAGAGTAGAATATTAACATATTATCACCCTTGTCGATCACTTCCTTTGTTGTGGAAATATCCTTCTATGGAAATAAAAGTATTCTGATTACCGCATCACTTTCACTAAACCGCTGCTTCTGTACACAGATGAGACTTGAGAACGTGACTGCCGGAAGGAAAGGAAACTTAAAAGTTGCTACCGAGGTACATTTGATGCACTCACAAAATACTCAATCTAAATTTGGCATGTAATTGATGAACTAACCTCTTTATCTAATAATGTTTTTTCGTAGATCTTTCAAGTATCGCCATCTCTTCATATGGTCGAAGTTCGGAAAACTAAAGGCGATACATTAGAATTCCATAAGGTAATACTAAACTTACTCAGCGAAAATGTTCTTTCGAGAAATACCGTTTTCTTATATGTTTCATCTACTTTCTTTTTGCAGTTCTACAAGAAGCTCTCGACCACACTTAACGATGTGGTTTGGAAATCCGGCGAGAGCTCTAGTCAAAGCAATTAAGAAAAAAAAAAAGCAAAGACTGATTCAAGTCTGCTTTGAATCATTCTCTCATTTATCTTTCCTGTGGAGTTTTTTTAAATTTCAAGACTCAAAATTCTTTATTTAGAGACAGAAACAAGAACAATGAGATTCAACTCTGTACATATCGAAGCATGCCTTCGATTGTAGAAGTAGAACATTGTGTTTGTATTAAGTGAAAAGAAACCTTTGTCCAAATGTTTGTGCAAAACTGCGTCAAAACGACGTTGTTTGATCAACGAGTTAGAAATATAGCCATAACCGCTAAACGACATCGTTCCTTAAAACTACAAAAGTGAAAATTATCGCCGTTGCCGGGGATCGAACCCGGGTCACCCGCGTGACAGGCGGGAATACTTACCACTATACTACAACGACTTTTGTTGTTATAGCTATGTATTAATTATAATAAACAAAAGTTATATAATAATTATCCACATGGTCGATATTTATAATTTTCTATGGTTGATACAAATTTTTATTTTATCTGAATTTTCGAATCTTCTGTGTTCTCTGTTCTGTGTAAACCTTTGGAGCCATGGCTTCTTCCTCATCGACGATAACTCAACCGTCGCTTCTCTACATTCCCGGCGAATCTGTCTTCTTCCGGCACGTACCGAGCACGTGCTCTTTCCCGTGTAAGCCAACAATCACGAAGCGGTTCATCTGTTCGCCGGCGAGAAATTCCGGTGAGTTATCGGCGGAGGCGGAAACTGACAGTGGATCTAGCACCGCCGTTGACGAAGCACCGAAAGAGAGTCCATCTTTAATCTCCGCTCTCAACGTCGAACGCGCTCTTCGTGGCCTTCGTAATCTCTCTCTTTCTTGATTCCTTCCGTTTTGTTTTTTCTTTTGAATCTTCGAAGATGATGAAGAATTGATGGCGAATTCGATTAGTATGCAGCGATTACAGATGTGGATCACTATGGTCGGCTTGGGCTTTCCAGAAATTGTTCTTATGATCAGGTGAGTTTCTTTCTTCCTCCTCAATTTCAAATCTCTTTTTGATTCTAAACTTCAAATGTTTCTTCAGAGTCGGTTTGTTAGCTAAATTTTTGATTGATCATACCATACAGAGTAGAGATTCTGATTTCAATCATCGAATTGCATTGTTATTTGAGGATCTAATCTAAGATTTGTCTAAGTTTTGATTGATCATACCACACGCAGTAGAGATTCTTATTTCAAATCATCAAAGAATCTCAAAGAGATTTAAAGAACTTATAGCTCTGAATCTTGGAAGTAGCGATTGTTCGAAATGAATCCGAAACGAATTTTTGTTGTTGTTGATCAGGTTAGGATTGGTTACCAAAATAAAGTTAAGGAGCTAATGGAACAAGGACTAGAGGAAGAACAGCTCAAGAACATGATGAGTCTTGTCAAAGTCAGTATCTCTCTCTCTCTGTTTCTTATTATCATTTATCAATATCTTGTGAGATTCATAGAGTAAGAGTTTTTCTTTAGGATTCTTATACGATCTTGTCGTCCGTGGAAGAGAGAAGAATGTATGATTGGAGTCTAGCCAGAAGCGAAAAAACAGAACGGTACGTGTGGCCATTCGAGGTTGATATCATGGAACCGACGAGGGAGGAGCCACCTCCTCAGGTAATGTACCCGGTCTACTTTGTTCACAACACTAGACAAATGTCATCAGGGTTTTGTTTTTTCGGCATTTGAGAAATCTGAAACATAAATCAAACCATAAAACAATGGTCTTAAATTCGATTTTCGGTTTAGGTTTCGTTAGATTATTAAGTACAATACCAGTGAAGAGTTTTGATTGCTCGTTAGTATAATGAAGTTATGAAATTCGATTACTCGGTTAAAAATAACAAAGATGGGTTCGGGGAAATGATCAGGAACCAGAAGATGTAGGACCAACGAGGGTTCTAGGATACTTCATCGGGGCATGGCTTGTCCTTGGCATTGCTCTATCGGTTGCGTTGAATCGTTAGCCGAATCTGTTTTATATACTCTTCTTTCATATCTTCTTCCTCCCACTTCATCAAATTAATTACTTTTCGATGTATATTTACCCGGTAAGAATCTATGTGTAAAATATGATGATGTTCAAGCTACAACAATGTAATATGTATTCTAAATATCTTTTAGTGTTTGATAAGGCGATGGACGAACATATAGTGCTTAGAGCATCTCCATTGTAGAACCTCTACTAGAGATTCTTAATTTTTTTTTCGTCAGATTTTTTTTTTAAAAAAATTTTAATTATGACCAATTGCGGACCGCCACGTGTCGTGGGGCCCGCGTAAACAGTGTAAGAGACAGTTCTTATTTAAGGGTTTTAAGAGGCCACTCTTAAAACTAAATGAATATTATCACTTTATGCATCGACAAAAATTGATCGATACCATTATTTTCATAGCTCATAGTT
>OVAN01001447.1:0-40987 GCA_900406275.1 Anastatica hierochuntica
CGGTTCTTTGACCGAGAACACTTTAATTTTGAGGGAAAATCTTCGAACGTTCGTACTCTGACCTCGGCCTAGTAAAATACAACTTTGAAGTGAATTTAATAAATTTGGGATTCAAAAGTCCAGAGGATTATTCCTCGGTCAAACATCCATGTTTTTGATTGGATGTGCAATACACTTGAAAAACCGAAGTGAAGCTTTTAGTATTGAACCGTTTAACTTCCATTAGACCATCTATTTCGTTAGATATGTGCTATTTGGACTTTTCTTTGTGCTTAGGAGGAGATTGATCATCGACTTCATTGTAACTCAAGTTTTGAGTGAAAATAAGTAGTTTTTGTGAAAAAAATGGCTCAAAACTTTATGAATGTTTGCTAATTACTAGGCATGGCCCTTTCATGTGGTGAGTTTTGGAATAACAGTGTTTTCACTTTGAGAAAATATGGTGTCATATTATCTTAAAGTGTTGACAAAAAAAAATTTCTTAAACAAGAATGCTAATTTGGAGACAATGGTACAATATCTCCTGGAGGTGTAAAGGTAGGTAAGCGCAGATCGAATTGCATACATTATTTGTCTTTGTGTTGTCGCTCTTTGTTTGAACTTCTTTGATCAATAGTGACACCGACAATGACAACCAGAGGTTGTATTGAATCTGATTTCGAGACAATAGTAGATTTCTGACAAAGGCGGCTAAAGAGAGAGCAGTATCATAAGGAGTTTGTGAAGAGTCTATGTACCAATAAAGACATATATAAGCTTAGAAACCGAGTCAAAGCGCTTGCTGTGCAGTGTGAGATGCCAGCAAATTCTGAAATTTGAATTGTGGATCAAGGAAAATTCCAAAAGACAAATTTTATTAGGCTTTTTCGGTTAGAATTTATCTTCTCTTAAGGGTCCAATTTATCGAATTATGTCCAGTAAATTTGAGTGAATACACAATATTTATCTTGTGAGTGATTTTTCATACTTTATTGTGATCCCATAACATGTTGATAAGTCTTTGTAGACATGTTTAGGCGCAATTACTTTTCGCTTTCAGATAAACGGTTTTCTACTAGGCATTAGTCAAGCAACATACTACATCTAGAGGGTCGACACAGCTAGACAGACAAGGAAAGAACTAGTCAGAGTCTGATGAAGATTATTGCCCATTTTTCAAGTTTATCAAGAACCAAATAGAGAGTGATTTGAACCGTGTATTGAATTTTATTGTAATACCTCCGACCGCCCCTTCCGTGTCCATCGGTGGTGCCTCTCTCTGGGCACGTGGGTCAACCCCGTCCGACGGACATAAGTGCTACCTTGAGAAAGCTTTAAATTATTGATTTAATGTCCATTCAAATCAACAAGTGATCTTTCCCTACATTTTGTCCTTGAAAACTGTAAAGAGATAGGGCAAAAGGTTGTTCATCTTATTCCATGTACAACAATATATATACATCTCGATAACTTAGAACTCAAGTCAATATCTACACGAATATATCGCATCTAACAACTCATTCCCATCCTTATCACAACTCTAATATATTCAACATAATATAAACATAATATTTAGAGACTTAAGATGGTTCTAGAACTATCTAAAACCTAACACTCCCTCTCAAGTTGGCGAGTGCAGATTACAAACTCCCAACTTGGACAACAAGTATTTGAATGCCGCACTTCACAATCCTTTCGTCAGTACATCCGCTAACTGCTCTGTGGTTCTTACATGTCTCGTAACTATTAGGTGATCTTGAACTGCATCTCATACACTGTGACAATCGGACTCAATGTGTTTCGTCCTCTCGTGAAACACAGGATTAGTGGCAATATGAATAGCTGACTTACAATCGCAATATCTTGCTTTCGACTCAATGTGTTTCGTCCACCGCTCGGTATTCTGCTTCATCAGAAGAATGAGACATAGTATCTTGCTTCTTTGTCTTCCAAGCAACTGGTGAGTCTCCTAAAAGCAGAACATAAGCAGATAAAGAGCGCCGTGTACGCGGGCAAGCTGCCCAATCGGATTCGCCATAAGTACGGACTCGGAGATCACTTTTTGCTTTCAACATGATGCCTTTTCCTGGTGTGCCCATTAGATAATGGATAACTCGCATAGCAGATTCCCAATGAGCCTCACGCGATTGATGCATCACCTACGAAAGTAGGTGAACCGCATAACACAATTATGGTCGTGTGATAGTCAAGTATACTAACCGCCCAACAACTCGTCGAAATTGCCCTGGATCTTTGAACAAAGGCCCCTCGTCAGACAGCAGATTGTGGTTCTGCTCTATCGGCGTGAGTGATGGCTGCGACCCAAGTAAACCAGCTTCATTTATGATATCCATAGTATACTTTCTTTGTGTGAGAAACATACCCAATTTCCCTCTTGTAATCTCTATGCCGAGAAAATACTTTGCTTTACCAAGATCCTTCATGTGAAAACATTCACTCAAATAAGCTTTGAACTTGGCGAGCATAAAAAGATCATTTCCTGCAATCACTAGATCATCGACATATACCAATACACGAATACTCTTGTCACCCTTGATATATGTGAATAAAGAATAATCCCGATAAGATTGCACCAAACCAAACTTTTTAAGTGTCGTAGTCAACTTGGCAAACCAACAACGAGGAGCTTGTTTTAAACCATATAGAGACTTCCTCATACGACATACCTTCTTTGGATCATCAGAATGAAAACCCGGTGGTAACTTCATATAAACTTCTTCTTCCAAGTCTCCGTGCAAAAATGCGTTATGCACGTCCATTTGATGGACTTCCCACTCTTTTGCTGCAGCTACTTCCAAGAGAGTGCGAATTGTTGTCATTTTTGCTACAAGAGAAAACGTTCCATCATAGTCTTCGCCTTCTACTTGATGATTGTCTAAACACACCAAACGAGCTTTATATCTTTCGAATATCCCGTCCGCGTTGAACTTGAGTTTAAAAACCCACTTGCTCCTAATGAGAAGTGTCGTGAGAAGGAACAATGTGTTTATCGGAAGCTGTTGTAGTGTATGTAACATAATCTCTTAACCGTGTCGATGCGACTGACTGACGATGTCCCCTGCCTAGTTGTGGCTGGTCCTCTGTTTCACTAACTGATTCAACAACAAGCTCTGTTTCAACAACTGAAGTTTCTCCATCCTCTGTTTCCACCGCAGGGAGTTGTTCTAACGTTACTATACCAGCTGGAGGAGACAAAGATTCACCATCATTACCAGCAGAACTCCCCCTTTCTCCCATAAAGTCATGTATGTTGTGTTCTGCTTGATCATGATCAGACATAATGATCGGCGGCACAGCAACAGGTCCTTTGTCAAGACCAACAGCATACGGAAAGGTCATCTCATCAAACACAATATCCCTTGAGACAAGAAATTACTTTGTCTCCAAGTCATACACCTTCCAACCTCTTTTACCAAATGGATATCCTATGAACACACATTGACGGCTACGCTCACTGAACTTGTTTTTATCACGTGAAGCCGTGTGAACAAAACACAGAGAGCCAAATGTTCTCAGATCTTCATACGAAGGAGGCTTGCCATGAAGACATTCGTAAGGTGTCTTCCCGCCAAGAACACTCGATGGTGATCGATTTATCAAGTGTGCGGCTGTGAGCACACTCTCAACCCAAAACTTAATCGGAAGATTGGCTTGAAACATCAATGAACGAGCGATATTGAGAATATTTCGGTGCTTGCGTTCCACTCTACCATTTTGTTGCGGAGTTGCTACGCAAGATGTTTGGTGAATGATCCCGTTTTCGGCAAAATATTTCGATAATCCAATGAACTCTGCTCCATTATCAAAGCGCACAACCTTGATCATTTTATCAAATTGTCGATGAACAAAAGCAACAAAGTTCAAAAGAATGGTCTTTACTTCCGACTTTTCTAGCAGTAGGTGTATCCACACTGCTCTCGAGTAATCGTCTACAATCGTAAGAAAATAAATCGCTCCACACGACGAAGCCACACGATACGGTCCCCAAAGATCCACATGGATTAAATCAAACGCAGCTAAAGCTTTATTAGAACTTTCAAAGAAAACTTCTCTAGTTTGTTTGGACTTAAAGCACACATCGCATGCGCCAAACTTATCAGAAACGTTCTTAAAACCAGAAACAAAAGGTAAAAGCCTCAAAACACCAAAAGAGGGATGTCCCATTCTGCGATTACACAGAGCTTGGTCCTCACTGGCCTTCACTCTGTATCCTCGCGAGATCACGATATCCCGATAAGCATAAACACCGTTTCTTTCTTCACCGGCTCCAATCAGGGTCTTCGTAAAACGGTCCTGTAAAATGCATAGAGTATCAGTAAACACTACGTAACATCCCGTCTGTTTAAGCAATTTAGCTACATACAACAAGGTACAATTCAAGTTTGGCACAAACAAAACACTTTGCAACATTCTCTTGTCAGACAGTTTCAAATTTCCACTTTTCTTGGCCACAACTTGGCTACCATCTGCAAAACTGACTGGACAAAACATGATGACGTGAATATTACTAAGCAAACTTATGTCACCGGTCATATGATGTGATGTCCCGGTGTCAAGTATTACTTCACCTGTTTGCACATTACCAATAAGTGTCTCTGAAACAGGTGTTGGTTTCTGCTGCTCTAACAAAGCAGTCAACGCAGGCCACTGTTCTGTGGTGAATCGAGGAACTGTGCTGGTCTGACTGGCGCTTGTCGTGGCTGCTTGCACTGCGTTATAACGTGGCTACATACTTTTGTTCCCATGTTCTCTGCCTCTGTTCACTCCTCCTCTGCCACGATTTGAGGTTTGATTTCTTTCGATGAACCAGTCTGGAAATCCGATCAATTGCCAGCAGTCCTTGCGCTCATGTCCCCTTCTGTTACAGTGTGTGCACACAATGTTACCTCTGGTTCTGGCTACAACAGCTATGAGTTAATTCATGGTTGGACTCTCAATGCCTTGTTGCTCTGTTTTTGCGTGAAAGCCCACTGGTGCTTCCTTTGTCTCCACACGTGAAGAGTCTAATCGTCTCTCTTCTCTCACCACACGTTGATAAACTGTGTTGATGTCAGGTATCAGATCAAGTCTGATTATATTCGTACACACATTACCAAATCTCGCTTCATCTAATCCAAGAAGAAATTGATGAACTTTCTTTTCATCATACTCTTTGATTATCTCATCAAGAGCACCACAAGTACAGCTGGGTATCGATTTGTACCCAAGCAATTCTTCCCACTTGGAAGAAAATCTACCAAAGTATTCCATCACTGATGAACCATCTTGTTTACAAGTTCTGCTTTCAGTTGGTACACACGCACTGCATTACCAACAGAGAATTGCTTCTCAAGATCAATCCAAGTCTTGCGAGCATCGGACACAAACAGCACTGTGGAACGAAGAGTTGGCGAGATTGAAGCTCTTATACACCCAACAATCATTGAATTCATTGTTTTCCACGTCTCTGCCTCCACCGGCTTCTCTTTCTCCGATGGCATCGGAAGACTTCCATCAACGAACCCCAGCTTACGTTTTGCTCGCAATGCATTCTGGAATTCTGTTGCCCATTCTGAGTAGTTTTCTCCTGTCAAAACAACTGGAGAAATAAAACTCCCTAGGTTATCAGAAGGAGAAAGATAGTATGGCATGGCACTCATGGTTTCTACAACACTAGATTTTTTCGTATCACTCATAATTTCTCACAGAGTTTTTGTCTATCTCTTAATCGGCAAACAAACAAATGAGCGAGGGAACTTAGTTAGATCGTTTCTCAGGCTCTAATACCATGAAAACCGTAAAGAGATAGGGAAAAAGGTTGTTCATCTTATTCCATGTACAACAATATATATACATCTCGATAACTTATAACTCAAGTCAATATCTACACGAATATATCGCATGTAACAACTCATTCCCATCCTTATCACAACTCTAATATATCCAACATAATATAAACATAATACTTAGAGACTTAAGATGGTTCTAGAACTATCTAGAACCTAACAGTCCTCACTCGCACAATTCTAAAAATCACTTCCCGAAAGGTCATCCATTCTAGTGTTGCTCTGACACAAGCATGTTTACTATGAAGTTCTATCCGGACCAGTGACCGAAAAATAAGCGCATTTTGGTGATATAGGCAGTCAAATCAATCATTTTAAGCTCTCCACACACAGCACTTTGTCTCCATAAACAAACAAAATGACATCACTATACATAGGTTGCATTGATGAAGCTCAGAAGGTGTGACACGACGCAGGAGAAGCACGCGAGACAACCGCACAGACTGCTGATGTCATAGCCTAATAGCCGCTTGATTAAAGCCTAGAGATCCGCTGAGCACCTTACAAGACGATACAATCTTAATAGTTCTGACCACGCAGCGGAAATCTTGCCGACATCGGGTCACGTCGAAGAGTAGACCTCGAAGAGTGAAAACGGCATAGTGGCAGATGAATCCACAAAATAGTTGCACTATAAATAGAGGGCATAAAATTCTTGAGAGAAAAATTGCTAGAGAGAAGTTAGAGCATTTATTCCTTCATGTTTACCTAGCCAACACTAGGAAATTGTAGCGATATTGTCGACCTGTCTCCAAATTGTGTGTCACCTCGACATTCGATCTAACCATTTAGGAAATTTCTACCTTAAACAATTTTCAAATAGTTTTAGGTAACATCTAATATTTATTGAGTATGTTAGATCAAAACTTTGAACTGATCGGAAATATCCTAAAATAACTCGGAAAAAAATTCAAAAATCCCAAACACTTTTACTCGATCAGAATCCACTCCAAATTTGAGAGGATCCAAATCGAACCTATCCAAACATCTTCGGGCCATATTTCATGGGCCGAGTGGTGACGTAAATTGTGTTTAGGCCTTCATATTAAAAAGAATTAATTATGAAACTGCCAATATTGCATTCTCTTCCTCAATAGAAAACCCTCATATCTAAATGCGAAGTTGTTTCTTCCAAAGAAAAATGGTTTCTTACTCTTTAATTCAGCCATCTTGTTCTTGTCCGGTTTCTAGCTTACGCTCCGTGGAACTTAGAGGCTTTATCTTTCCTCCTCTGTTTTTTTCCGTAAATCATCAACGAGTCACTTCAGGTCCGCTCCAAATCGGACAAGGTAAGGCTTTCATTTCCGAGAGACGAGTTAGAAGAAAGAAGCTATGTTCTTGAATATCAAGCTTCTTTTTTTTTTGATAATTGTGAAATATCTTTTAGGTAAATAAATTTCCTAAGCTTGAAGCTTAATCATTTGTTAAAGGCATATAAATTTAGATAGCTTGTGGCTTCTATGTTCTCGATTATAAAGGGCTAAGGTTTAAGCCTTTGTTTGATTGCTTACAAATCGATAAAGCTCAGGTCTTTCTTCCGTTATGATCTTTCATTCGCTATAATTGTTTGTAATCGTGAAACGTCAGGATTTTTCTTGAGCTTCAAGAGTGAAACACCTCAGCGATTTGCTATCTCAGCGGTTGTGGATGATAAAAGTGTTGCACCTAAAGAGATCAACGAAAGAACAGATAATGGTTCTGAAATGGTAGTTAACCCGAAAATGAACAAAGTTTGTGATAAGCTCATTGAGGTTTTCATGGTTGACAAACCCTCACCTTCTGATTGGAGGAGACTGTTAGTTTTCAGCAAAGAATGGGAAAATATTCGGCCCCATTTCTTCCAAAGGTGTCAAGAACGAGCGGATTCTGAGGATAACCCTCAGATGAAGCACAAGGTTCATCGGCTTTCAAGAAAGCTCAAGGAGGTATGAAAACTTTGAAATCCCTATATAGTAATCCATACATTTCACCGTCTCTTTATGTAACTGCAAATCTATTTTATTTCGTCACTGTGCAATTTTGGCCTTCATCAGGTCGATGAAGATATTCAAAGGCACAATGAGCTTCTGAATGTCATTAAGAGGACAGCACCAGCTGAGATTGGTGAACTTGTTGCTAGGCGTCGTAAGGATTTCACAAATGAGTTTTTCACGCATTTGCATTCTGTTACAGAATCCTACTATGACAATCCGGATGAGCAAAATGGTAATTTTTTGCCTTACATAAAATAATTGAAACTCTTTTCCTTATCCCAAGAGAACAATACAATGCCGACAGCGGTCAATGATAACCTTTTTTGGCAAGCTCTTGCAATACTTGGGAAGTTGTCTGTCGCGGCTGTACAAGCCTATGATACTTCCTCAGAAAGCATCGATGCACTCAATGCTGCGGAATGGAAGCTACAAGAAATAATCAACTCCCCATCTCTTGATGCTGCCTGCAAAAAGATTGACAGTTTGGCTGAGAAGAATCAACTTGACTCTGCTTTGGTTCTTATGATCACAAAAGCTTGGTCTGCTGCAAAGGAATCAAATTTGATGAAAGATGAGGTACTAAATGTCTTTAAGAAAACCCTTAAACATTTTCTTGTACCAATTAAAACACAGATATTTTGGTCAGAGAGTGGGAATTAGATGCCTTGGCCTTGTGACTTTTTCTTGGACAAACATTTCCTTGGAAATTTGGAATCATACAACATAGGAATCTTGTTACTCCATAGCTCCTACCACTTAATTTCTTGTTCAATCAGTCTTGGTTTTCTGACAGGTAAAAGACATATTGTATCATTTGTACGTGACAGCAAGAGGGAATTTGCAGAGGCTTATGCCAAAAGAGGTGAGAATACTTAAATATCTACTGTTGATAGAGGATCCTGAGGAACAGATGAGCGCTCTCAAAGACGCTTTTACCCCTGGAGAAGAGGTAGAAGGGACTGATGTAGACTACCTATACACGTAAGGACGAAAAAACTAGATCGGGTTACATTAGGTGTCTCTTGATATGGAATTTTAGAATGTGTGCAATGGAAACTGTGTAGGACGCCTAAGAATTTGCAGAGCTTGATAACGACGGTGTTGGAGGCATACCATTTCAGCAGTGAAGGGAGTCTAGTGAAGGAAGCGAAGGACCTGATGCACCCTGAACTCATTGCCAAAATGGAACAACTCAAGAAGCTTGTTGAAAAGAAGTACATGTGATCAAGTTTTTAGAGATCATAAGCTATCTTTTTATTTCTAGTATGTATTGTCTGTTTTGTATATGGTGTTTGACATTTCCACATGTTTCAATGCGTGTTGAATAGACTAGACACTGGAACCGAGGAACCGCACACGTGTAATATGCTTTCGTCGAACACTTCTTTTCGTCAAACTTGGTAAATCAGAGAAACACCACGATCTTTTTCTGACTTCTCTTCATTGAGTAAAAGTAAAGATTTCTCTTTTTGACGCTTTTGATCATTTAGACACTTTAGTAGAGTGCGTCTAACTCCTTTGCATCCAAAACATTTTATCTATTTTCGTTTCCCCGTAGGATATTCAGTTTTGAAATGTCCGCCAAATCCCTCGCAAATATGACTCTGAAACTATTTTTTCTTCATATATTTCTACTACACAATATTCTTTAGTTAAACCGAATCTATTTTGTCCTTGTCCTTCCTCTACTTTTCGTAGTACTTGATCAAACATTCTATTCAGCAACTTAATTAAATCTTCTCCTTCATCCTCTTGTGTTGTCCCCTTTATAGTGATCAATTGAATTCTTAATACCATCCAACTCCATCTCATGAGTAAAGTTGGTTTCATCTACGTTAAGAGGTACTTATGTTGCATTGTATGTCATGATTTTGCTGACGGACATCTCAATAAGTTCTTCACAAATTTCTTTTTTTGTAGTTCTTACAAAGAGTTATAACTTCTTGTGTGTTAGAGGTGGACTTAGCACCCCCAACTACTAGCCCTACTCTGGAAGATTATGGGCTCGAGGCCCAGGTCGAATTTAATGGGTCCGACGTAACGACCATCGACACCGCGGCCCAAGGCGGACAAAAGCCCACTTCGCTGGAAACGACGTCATCGTACGACCCCGCATTTAATGAGGTACGAGAGATTTCGCAGGGAATGGAGACGACACGTGAACCAGAAGCACGAACGAATGAGGTCATTGCCTGACACACGTCGATAAAAGCTTGAAGGCCCGCCGAGAACCTCGATAAAGGTATGGGTCGCCTGACAGCCGACACTACGGACGAACAGACTGACACGCAACGCGAATCCTGCTGACCTAGACCACGCCGAGAGTCGATTTCGTGACCTGAAAACGACGTAGACGAAGGGGCTTTGCTCTATAAATAGGGAGTTTCATTTGAGGAACAAGGGGGGGGGGGGGGGGCNGGGGGGGGGGGGGGGGGGGTCCTTTTGGAGAGAGAGAGAAACTAGAGAGCGAGAAAGACTTTGTTGTTCTTTGTAAATTTATCAAACACTTCATAAATATAAACGAAACTATTGTCTGTCGATCCATGCTTTATCATTAACGAGATTCTCCGACCTACGCATCATATTGTTACATTAACTAAGTCACGTCGCATCTCTTCCACCTCGAACATTTGGTGCCGTCTGTGAGGACTCTTAGGAGAACTCTCTATACGCAGAAAGCATTTCGACGATGTCTGAAAAACAAAATGTCGCCCTACCAAGCGCTCCGAAAGTATTCAAGGGATCAAACCCAATGCCGTCAACGCACCCCTCGACCTCAAGGGTCAACGCTTCGAGCGCCGCAAAAGCTGTCACCCCCGAATCGGCACCGTCGGAGCACAAGAAAATAGTTGGAGCATCGCCCTTGGTCACTCCCCCTCCAGCCGCACCTACGCAAGCCTCCTTGACTTCGCAACAATAAACCCTGGAGTCGAGAATAACAGAGATAGGGAGCAACAGACTTCCCGCGGGGCCTATCTTGGGGGAAACACCTCCCCCATCTGCTGACGTCGTAGTCCTCCTCTCTGACCTGATCCATAGGGTCGATTGCCTTACTCATACGACAAACACACGATTTGAGGCACTTACCTCATCCCTGAGTTACTCATACGACAAACGCACGATACGCCCGGGGAATTTCTCTCAAATTTGCAACGAAATCTCTTCGCAGAGACATCGGTGCAGCCAACCGTGCGATAAGCCCCTCATGCGGTGAACCACATCAAAGCCCCGCTAATCGCAGTCGAACGTCACCACATGACCCCAGAAGGGCACCTCGGGCCTAACCTGAGGCCTACAGAGGAGCACGTGTCGAGAAAGACGAAGAACTCGAACTCATGCGCCAACACCTACGTTATATAAACTCTCGAGTCCACCAAGCCGTGAGCTTCGCACCTGAGATCGATAAAGTCTTCCGAGAAGCGCATAACGTCCCATTTACTGACCGAATCACACGTTTCCATATCCCACACCCCGAAAAAGTAAGGATCCCTAAATACGATGGAACCACCGATCCCAGCCAACACCTCACCAGCTTTAGCATCACAATGAGGCGAGCCCATTTCAACCCAATGGAATGCGACACAAGCTACTACTAGCTGTTCGCAGAGAACCTCGATGGCGTAACATTGAGGTGGTTCTCCCGACTTAGAGCCAACTCAATCGATAATTTCCACCATCTCTCCATCTCCTTCCTAAAACACTACTCGATATTCATTCAACAAAGTCACTCCAACGATGATCTCTGGGCTATGTCGCAAGGCCCTAAAGAAAGCCTACGAGACTTCATCGCACGATTCAAAGACGTCGCTTCCAGAATCACAGTGTCCGACGAAGCAGCTCTACCGGCCCTTTTGTAATGCCCTATGGTATGAGTCCGCCTTTCACGACGACCTGAAGATAAACAAGTCCTAGACGTTGGAAGACACGCTCCATAGAGCCACGCTCTTCATCGAGGTAGAAGAAGAAAAACTAACGCTCGCCAAGAAATACGCCAGGACCCGTTCTAAAGAAAAAAGTCAAAGTCGAACCCTCCCGAGATGATCGAGGCGACGAGTATGAAGAACCGCGTCAGCATTACGACGCAGAATATACCAAAGAAATCAAGAACAAGAAAACAACCGTCAATTACGTTGGGAATGGCCAGAACCAGCAGTCGAGCTGGCAAAAGCAACCTCGAGCGGCGGATGTTGACCTCAGCAAGTACTAAACCTTCCATAAGCGCAACGGCCACTCTACCGAGGAGTGCCGGCACCTTAAGGAGCTATTGCTCAAGAAGTATAGCGAGGGAGAAATCTTCATACCGCCCCGCGAAGAAAGCAAGAAGAAGAACACATGGCATCATGCCGACTACAACGAACAGGGGCAACCGCCGCAACATCAAAATTCTGACAACACAAATCAGAATCAAGTCCGGCAGGTCGTCGACGACACCCCCAAAAGAGACAGGGTCGAGGAATATTCGGTTTATACACCCCCCCTCCCCCCCCCCCCCCCCCCNTTATGATAATGGGAGGTCTCCTCAATTAAAACGACTCGGTGCGATCAATCAAGAAGCATCGGCGAAAAACGATGACTGCAATCAAATGGACCAGAATCAGCGACCCATACGGTTTCATCGATAAAAAAATCACGTTCACCGAACATGACGCAGAAACAGTTCATCGCCCCCACAACGACCCTCTCGTTATCGAGCTCCTAATCGCGGATTGTGAGGTCGCCAAGGTGATGATCCACACAGGGAGCTTCGTCGACCTGATCTTCAAAGACACTTTGCAAAAGATGGACTTAAAATATTACACGATCTAACCCTCAAGAAAGCTGTTCAATGGCTTCAATGGCGACACCACCATGTCCGAAGGAATGATAAAACTTCTGGTACACTAGGGAGGAGTGACCAAGCTAACAAAGTTTGTAATCATCGATACGTCAATAATCTACAATGTCATCATGGGGACACCTTGGATTCACGCCATGGAAGTGATCCCGTCCACCTACCACCAATGTCTCAAGTTTCCAAGCTCGAGCGGAACGCGAACTATCTGAGGCGACCGGAGCATGGCTAGGACGTGTTTCATAGTTGAGCTCAAGCTTCGTCGCTCATGCGTAATCTCTATCCCTCTCAATGAGCCCAGACTGGTCGAAAAATATGGAAGCGCGGAAACAGGCCCCGAGCTCTCTCAGGAAGAAGTGTCGAAACTAGAAAAGGTACTTCAAGTAAACATCGACCCTTGTGACATCACGCGTTGCGTCGGCATCGACGCCAACCTTGAAGCATCAGTGCACGACGTACTCGTCGAATACCTCAGGAAAAACTCATCCACATTCGTGTGGTCAACCAGCGACATGCCCGGAGTCGACCCTAGCATCGCCTGTCACGAACTTAATGTCGACCCAGCTTTCAAACCCATTAAGTAGAAAAGACGGGAGCTCGGCCCAGAGCGTGCTCAAGTAGTAAACGATGAAGTCGAACGCCTCGTGCAAGTAGGCTCAATCGACGAGGTCAAGTATCCAGACTAGCTGACCAACCCAGTGGTCGTTAAAAAGAAGAATGGGAAGTGGAGAGTCTGCGTAGATTTCACCGACCTGAACAAAGCCTGCCCAAAGGACAGCTTCCCACTTCCTGATATCGATTGAATCGTAGAGGCGACCACCGACAACGAGCTTCTCTCCTTTATGGACGCTTTCTCGGGCTACAACCAGATAATGATGCATCCCGTCGATCGAGATAAAAACATCCTTCATCACTAATTGTGGAACCTACCAGCGCCTTCGGGCTCAAGAACGCATGAGCAACCTACCAGCGCCTCGTCAACCGCATGTTCACAGATCAACTAGGACACACAATGGAAGTCTACATCGACGATATGCTCGTCAAGTCGCTTATCGCCAAAGATCATATCGATCACCTGCGCACATGCTTCGCCATGCTAAACCAATAAAACATGAAGCAGAACCTCGCCAAGTGTACCTTTGCGGTCACCTCCGGCGAATTTCTGGGATATATGGTCATGCAATGAGGAATCGAGGCGAACCCCAAGCAAATCACAACAATCACCAAACTGCCATCGCCTCGTAAAACCAGAGAAGTGCAACGCCTGACGGGTCACATCGTCGCATTAAACCGCTTCATCACAAGATCGATGGATAAATGCTTGCCTTTCTACCAACTTCTACGAGGAAACAAATGCTTCGAATAGGACGACAAATGCGAGGAAGCTTTTGGACAACTTAAAACGTACCTCTCCACCGCACCAATCCTAGCAAAGCTTGTCGACCAAGAAACTCTGTACATGTACATCGCCATCTCACTAGCCGCGGTCAGCGGTGTCCTAGATCGAGAAGATCGAGGTGAGCGAAAACCGATCTTCTATATCAGTAAAGCCCTCGACGGCGCCAAGGCACGCTACCCGACCCTCGAGAAACTGGCGTTAACCGTCATCACATCAGCCAGAAAGTTATGACCATACTTCCAATCACACTCGATCGTTATCCCGACAAACCAACACCAGCGAACGATTCTGCACAGCCCTACCCAGTCTGGATGAATCGCTAAGTGGGCAGTCGAGCTTAGTGAATACGACATCGAGTACAAAACCCACACAAGCGCTAAGTAACAAGTATTGGCAGATTTCATGATCGAGTTACCCCTGAGCTAACAACCGTCGAACCCGAAACTTGAACATGGACGCTGTACACCGACAGCTTATCTAGCTAGCACAGTTCAGGAGTGGGCGTCAAGCTGGAATCGCCAACCCACGAAATCCTAGAACAATGTTTCCGCCTCGCCTTCCGAGCATCAAATAACGAGGCAAAATACAAAGCCCTGATCGCTGGGATGCGCCTCGCCAAAGAACTAGTTGTTAGAAATCTCGACGCCTTCTACGATTCCCAGCTAGTCGCGAGCCAGTACAACGGAGAGTTTGACGCCAAAAACGAGCGAATGGACGCTTACCTTAGTGTTGTCAAGAGTCTCGCCCAACAATTTGAACCGTTTACCTTGACCAAAATACCATGAAGCGAAAACGCATCCGCCGATGCGCTAGCCGCCCTGGCCTTTACGTCCGACCAAACTATCAGAAGAACCATACTGGTCAAGTGCATCGAGCAACCGAGCATCGATCTTCCTAAACGGGTATGCGCGATCCACGGCGAAGGACCATGAAGCGACCCTGTCCTAGACGAGACAGAATACTCGCTAACCGACCCGGATGCCCACCTCGACGACCAAGATTGGCGCACCGAGATAAAAGACTACATTGTCGATGGAACTTTACCCAACGATAAGTGGGAGGCCCACCGCCTACGAAAGCGCCCAGCTCGCCATATAATGGTCGAAGATGGCCTTTATCGATGGAGCACCACAGGAACGCTATTGCATTGCATCGCCAGAGACAAAACAACTCAAGTAATGTTCGAGGCCCACCAGGGAGCAAGAGGCAACCACTCCGGAGGAAGGGCACTAACTGTACAAGTCAAGAATCACGACTTCTCCTGGCCTACCCTCATGAAAGACTGCGAAGAATTCGTCCAAAAGTGTGAAAAGTGCCAACGTCACGGCGACACGATACATGTCCCAACCAAGCTACTCACGACCTCCACTGCACCGTACCCTTTCATGCGATGGGCCATGGAAATCATCGGCCCCCTCCCACCCTCTAACCAAATGAAATTCATGCTAGTCGTCACGGACTACTTCACAAAGTGGATAGAGGTAGAAGCATATGCAAAAATCGAGGCCATCGACGTCCAAAACTTTGTCTGGAAATTCATCATTTGTCGCCACGGCCTTCTCTACGAGATAGTCACCGATAACAAATCGCAATTCACCTCCGATAGGTTCGAGAGTTTCTGCGCTCGCTAGAGAATCACACTCAGCAAATCCACTCCGCGATACCCTACAGGGAAACGGACAGACGAAGCGAAGAATAAACGGATCCTCGATAGGATAAAGAAAAGGCTCGAAGAAGAAAAGGACATCTGGGCCGACCAACTCGACGGAGTCTTGTGGTCCCACCGCACCAGCCTCAGAAGTGCCACCGGGCGAACTCCTTTCTCCATAGCCTACGGAATGGAAGCAATATCGACAGCAGAAGTCAACGTGCCAAGCATACAACGCGTTCTACTCACCTAGCACCGCGATGTCAACGAAAAAATGATACTAGATCAACTCAACTTCGCCGAAGAACTGCGAGATCAAGCACTTTTGCGGATCCAGAACTATCAACACCAAGCAGCTCTCTACTAAAACAAGAAGGTCAAGGGACGCCACTTCGAAGAAGGCGACCTCGTCCTGTGCAAGGTCTACGAAAACACCGCCAAAAGACCCATCTCCAATCTAGGCGCGAACTGGGAAGGCCCCTACCTAATCTCGAAGGTCGTCCGCCCCGGCGTATTCGAGCTCACGCAAATGAACGGCGAAGCAGTACCACGATCCTGGAACTTAATGAAATTGAAGCGATTCTACCACTAAGTGTCAAACCAAACTCTATCCACCCCGACCACTATCTACCTATGTAAAAATCGAACTACGATTGGCTTGATCCCTTCGGTGTACGTAGACAGCCTTTCACGAGGCGCAACTATATATCTATAAAATATACATTCTTTAACTAATTCCTTGAATGTCAAATGCACTATCTACCGTCGAGGCAAGCATCAACGAGGCTATGTCGAAACAAATATCGACCTCGTTAACACAAAATAAAGTCGGGCCTACACCGCACAACGCATTCCCCATGGATGAAGTGGATTGATCACCCACGACCTATAATACGACGTCAAGCTTTCCTCGCTTCGTCAGTGTCGCCCAATCGAAACCACACGCATAAGCCGATGCCACATTGCAACATACAAATCTCAAAATCACGAAAAATGGCTAAGTCCACAAGTCTGACGACCTACAACATCGCAAAAAAGGATTGCTTGGATACGCCTCGCAACCCAACACGGAAATATCTAAGTCCACGACCCCGACTGACCTCCTTCAAGCTACATAAAAAGAAGAAAAGAGAAACAACAATACTCAAGCAAAAGAAGATACTTAGCATTAACGTAAGTCCGATTTTGACCTGAGGTGCAAAACGGTCTCGAGCAGCCTAAAACGATGATTACAAAAAGAAGGAAAATACGAGGCTAGGCAAAAGAAAATACAACAATACTTAGGTAAACTCCGGAAGAAAAAGAAAAGACGCTTAAGATTCTTCAACATCCCCTCGAGGCCTGATCTACCACGAGCTGAGAACGAGCGGCATCGTCAGAAGGAGGTTCATATGGGTCGCATCCGGCTCCTGAGAAGAAGAAGGAAGGATCGAAGCTCTATCTTGGGAATGATCTTCAGGCGCCAGCTCCGAAAGCACTAGGTTGGCATCTGCCAACTTCACCTCGACCTGTGCCTCAAGCCAAGCATCAACCTCTTCCTTCCTCTTCTTAAAGTCCTCGACATAATCACCCGAAGGAACTAACCCGTACTCCTCCTCGAGGTCTTCGATTACTCCAAGGATGCCTTTAAGTTGATTCGCGGACAAATAAGTTTTCTGATCCGCTTCTGGTCATCGAGGTACTACTTGACTTTACCTAGGCGACCCTCGCACTCTTCCTTCATCCGCTCCCAGCGATGCCTCTCCATTTGCGCACCTTCCTCGCGAGATTGCGCCACCCTAGCGACCTCGATCTCCAATTTATTCGCGACACTGTCGTTATCGGACGCGAGCTCTTGCACCCTATGGTTCAACCTCGCAATCTCCTCATCAGCCATCTGTTCAGCGTCGGCAAACCTACGAACGTCTGCCGATAAATCGATGACCTTTTTATCCCTCGCAAGGACATCGAACTTCAGGGTCGCAATCTCCTTCTTGGTCTCCTTCTCCATCTTCTTCAGGTCCTTGTCGCACCTTTCCACGGACTTACGGAGCTTCTTGACCTTCCGGTCATACTTGTTGACCAAGTTGGTGTAGTGAAAAGCGAGCTGGTTTCAACCTTACCAAAGACTTAGAGAAATAAACAAAATAATGGTAAAGGATTAGGTGGAGGCGCTACATACCTCTTGTGTACACTTAGAAACTTTGCGAAAATCATCCGCATATTCGAGGTCTTTCACCAACGGGAGGTCGACACCCGAGGAAGCAACGACTCGATGCAGCTCGCCACAGGCCACCCCATCGTCGACAAGAGGAACGCGACCAATGTACCTGATCGTTAAGCCAAATTTGTTTGCAGATTCAATCTCATAAGAAACCATCGTAGGCCCACTCAAGGCGCCAGCTACCTCCTTAGTAGCCGATGGCTAAGAACCAACGCCAACTTGCGGCACCGCCGCGTCAACAATCAACAGGTCCTCGACAGCCTCGACATTCGCGACCTCTGTCCCTGTCGCATCGCTTCCAGCAGGCTCGACGGGATTCTCCTCAGAAAGCGGAGCAGCAGAAAAGGGTGAAATTTTGGCCTCATGGACCAGCGGCGAAGCCGTATGAACCTCTAAGGTGCGCTAGACCCTCTTCAACAAAGGCTCGTGGTCCTCCAGATCAGACACCTCTTCGTCGACAATGTTACCGCTAACGTCAGGGTCCGCCATGGCATCAATAGCCTGCTAGGCCTCGAGGAGGTGGTCCTAGACAATAAGATCTGTAATTGGAACCTCCCTTCGAGGCGCAACCTGAGTCGAGGTCTCGCCTCCTTGAGGGGCCTTCCTCTTCTTCCTCTTCTTTGGGAAGAGGTCGGGAAAATCGTCATCGAAACAAATCATCTCTGCGGCAGGGTCGTAGACAAGTGGCTGCTCTTGACAAGGAAGTAACCTCCAGGAAGCTGCAAAGACAAGCAAGGAGAACCTTAAAATGACGTCTGCATAACATGCTTGATGACGCGACAGAGAAACCAGGCACTTACATTCTTTGATTGTAGAGAAGTTTCTCTTGATGGACTTTAGAACGTCGGGCCAAGGAGTCAAACGCCTTGCCTTGAGGTTCTCAATGAAATCCAAGAACTCCTGAGGGATAACGTTGATAGGAAGAGGTCGATCTGCACGCAAAGAAAGAAAGGCGTCAGAAAAAGAAGCGTGAGGACCCCTAGGGCTAATCAAGCTGAACTAACTACCGATGCTATGAATCCATCCTCTCATGTACCTCCGATGAAGGTCGAGAACGGACACCTCGTTAATCCTAACAAAAAAATATTTGGACCACCACCGGTCAATCCTAGTATTGCGACCCACGACCAGCTTGCAACCCGACTTGAAGCTAATATACCAAGTTCCACGAATAAAAGGACTAGGATTGATCGAGGTAATCTCCTCAAACATCTCCAGCGTCATCTCGAAGCCAAGCTCTGAGGCCATGGAGATCGTAGCCACTAAATTCCTGACAGATGGAGAAGTGAGCTGCGTAAAAGCCAGACCCCGAGCCTCGCAATAAGCTATGAGAAAAGGGGGCAGTAGGAACCAAAGGTCAAAATCTACAAAGAAGGCCTCATATAGTGCGAGGAAGCCCGACAAGGGATTCCAGGGTCGTTGCAACGGACCAAGAGACCTCACCTCGAGCCCAGAAGGTTGACTCCTGGCAATCTTCCGAAGCGATTCCGAGTCCGACCTGGAGGGCTCAACCTTATTTATCATACAAGGTTTCTTCTCTTTCGTTGAGGCCGCCTTAATCTTGGCAGGCTTGGCCTTAGCCTTTTTCCCTTTCCGTTGGGGGCCGAGCACCAGCCGACGCTCCGAAGACTGGTTTCCCAGGGGATCCCTAGAAGACAGGGATGGAGAAGCCTAGATTGATCTTTGCGATGATGATGTCGCACCGCTAGCAATATGCTCAGACTGGCGCCTCGCAAACTCCCAAACGGGATTTTGCTCACGACTCTCCGAAGAAGACGAGGTCGAACTTGAAGAAGACTTGGGAGATTCAGCAGGAGATGAATCGTCGGAGAACAGGAAGGAGGTGGATCGTTGCGACCCAGAGGAATCGAGGGACCCAACGCTAACAGATAACAACATGACAGACGGGAAAGATTTCATATGTGGTGAAAGAAAAACACAAGAACAGAGACGCGTTCTTCGCAAATCAGAGAAATCCATGTCGGAACAGACAGAGATACGGAGGAGTCGTGTCGGAAAAACCAAAAAGAGAAGAGAGAGACAGAGAAAAAGAAGTTATCTTTTATGCCGAGAAAAATGAGGGGGTCGCAGGAGGAAAACAATATTTATAGCCCAAGGAGTGAGAAGTTGAAAAGACATCTCATCATTAACTCTAGGCACGCTCTCGCGCTTCCCCAGGCGTAGGCTCCAAATGTGGCAGGCTGAAAATGAGCCACGTCTTCTAGAAGCTCTAATCTTCCAGAGCACGCTTAGCTAAATCTTGAAAAGTCCACTCACCTTGCATTCTTCTCGAGACGGACTCGAGGGGGGGGACTAATTGTTAGAGCTGGGTTTAGCACCCCCCCCCCACAACTACTAGGTCCACTCTGGAAGATTATGGGCTCGAGGGCCAGGTCGAACTCAATGGATCCGACGTAACGACCATCGACACCGCGGCCCAAGGCGGACAAAAGTCCACTTCGCTGGAAACGACGTCACCGTATGTCCCCGCATTTAATATGGTACGGGAGATGTCTCAGGGAATGGAGGCGACACGCAAACCAAAAGCAAGGACGAATGAGGTCATCACCTCACACATGTCGATAAAAGCCTGAAGACCTGCCGAGAACCTCGATAAATGTATGGGTCGCCTGACAGCCAATACTACGGACGAACAGACTGACACGCAGCGCGAATCCTGCCGACCCGGACCACGCCGAGGGTCGATCTCGTGACTTGAAAACGACTTTAGACGAAGGGGCTTTGCTCTATAAATACGGAATTTCATTTGAGGAACAAGGGAGGGGTTCTTTTGGAGAGAGAGAAACTAGAGAGAGAAAAAGACTTTGTTGTTCTTTGTAAACCTATTAAGCACGTCAGAAACATAAATAAAACTATTGTCCGTTGATCCATGCTTTATCATTAACGAGATTCTCCGCCCTACGCATCACATTGTTACTTTAACTAAATCACGTCGCATCTCTTCCACCTCGAACATTGTGCCAACGCACTTATCACAAAACTGAAATTAGATATTGATTGTGTTCTAAAATTGACGCGGGGAATTCCTTTCATGAACATTCTATTTTATTGGTTCCTTCGAAGTGAGTATGCAGAATCTCCCAAACCTCTTTTGATGTCTCACATCCCTAAATCAGTTCTAATTGCTTCTTTACTATGCTTCAGTGAATCGTTGTGAGTGCCCTAGAATTGTGTTTGGTGAGCTTCAACTCATTCTCTATCCATGGTTCTTTTGGTTTTGCAGTCTTAGTCCAGATTTATCCTTGGTTGTTGGCTCATCCTATCGTGAAACCAACATTTTCCAAGTCATCGCATCTGTGCTTCTGATGATTAATCTCATCTTTATTTTCCAAAAACCATAGTTGGAAGCATCCAATATGCCTCTCGCGGTGGAAACAAGTTCATTGTATGGAATTGATACACAGTCACACAGGGTATAAGTGATTTTACAAGTTTTGTTCAAAATAAATACAATTAGCTCAAGAACACCCTTACTTATTGATCGAGTCTCATACTAGGATCAAATATACATCCAAGAACTTTCCTCATGTTTCATTCTCGTCCAACACAAATGAAAACCATTTTTGCTGAAGTATATCCTCGAAAGTGTTAGTTGAATACTTTGCTACCACTACCTAGTTATACATGGTAGGATTTGGTCGAGTAACTCTAACTAACTCTAGAGGAAAAGATAACTCCATATAAATATTTCTTCAAGCACAATATCCTCCTAAATAGGGAGGATAACTGTAACAGTCTCGAAAAACTAGTAATTACTAGATTAGCATGAAAGATTTTTGAATTATTCTGGTAATTTTCATATCTAAGTTGCTCGTCCAATCATTTGACAGAAATTTTTTTATTACCAAACTGTCATTATATTTTTTTGGCGCCGAAAAAAATTTCCCCTTTTAACAAAAATACAGAATTTTATTTCCAACACTAGATGTATTTTCGGACTTCAGACAATTCCACGGTTGCAGACTTGTTTTTAATCCACAGATTTATTATTTGATCAACATATTTGTAAGAGTCATAAAGTCGCAGATATTTTTTTATAACCGCAAATTTAGGTTTGAGCAACAGATTTAGGTAACAAATGGGAAAACGTTTTTCCAAATGTGCGAGGCGCTTTTAAGCATCATTTGTTGGTCGCATTATAATGTTACCATTCAACCATAATATGTAAAGGCGGGACATTATCCTGTTTTAATTATAAAAAATTATAAAACAAGTGAATTTTCAACTTCATAAAAAGTGTATATTCACTCTACAGTAAATATACTGGAGAGATGGTGTGATATGAGTGTGCTTATGAGCGGTTTCATATATTTATCATGTATTTATGTCTAATTTAATAAATGTACATAGTTGGTGAACAAAAAAAAAAAAAAATAATAATAAATGTACATAGAAAAATGTGTGTATACGGCTTTTAAATATTTCGAAAATATATAATATAAATCATATATTTACTTTTTATAAATTTAAGATGTATATGTTAATTTCATCAAATAAAAAAATCTAATTCAAAACTAGATAAGTATCCAAAATATCTTAATTGGGGCTGACATAATATCTTGATCCGAATAGCCATACAGAAACCGACCTAAAAAAGTGAAACTGGACCCAGAACTATAACCGAGAAAATATTTTAATGGGTTAAAAGGTAAGATAACTTCGGGTATCGGGTATACCCGGATCCGAACCGATACCCGAACAAGTATCTGAAAATACCTAAGACCTGAAAAATACTCGTTACCCGAATGCGTACCCGATATCCAAATATATAATACACTAATATATATGTGATTAAATTAGTTTTAAAGATTTATTTTTAGTATTTTAAAACATTTTTGGTCCTTTTGAATATTTTTTCTAGTATTATTGAATATTTTCCAAGTGTTTCTATATATTAATTTATATTTTTGACTATTTTAAAATAATTTTAGTATAATATAACGTCTTTTTAAAAAAAATATTTAGATATATTTTATAGCCGAAAAACCCGAACCCAAATAGGATCCAAAAAATTTCGAGTACACCTACGAGACACAGGAACCGACTTGAACCCGACAAGAACTAAGCCGGATCCAACCAAATAAATACCCAAATGGATCCTATACTCCGGAACCGAATAATGATACCCGAATGGACCCGACCCGATACCCGAGTGGATCTTAATTTACAACTTAAAACAAAAAAAACTGAAACCTAACCGAGAACTTAATAGATATTCGAAATATCTGAATTTACAATTTTATGTATAAATATATTTATGAATTTTATAGTAACAAAAAATAAAAAATTTAAATTAATTTAATTATACAACTTATCTAAATATTATTTGTTTCTATATATTATTATGTATGTTATGAGCCACTTATTTTTTTTCACTAATCAACACTTTATTTCGCATCGTAAATTTTTTCACTAGTCAGACATTTTTTAACCGCTTTTTTACAATAACCACACTTGTCCTACATTCCGCACGTACCATAATTAAACCACATCACAATTTTTTATCCGCTTTTCTCTCACTACAAAAACCACTGTCAACATCCGAAGCCTTAATCTTGTAGCAGAGTTTTATTTGCGCTACCTATTTTCTAAAAAAATTACGTTACAGACTTTGTGCAATAGCTGTTGACTTAATAATTCTCGAATACTTTTTCGTCACTTGATGCAATTTATTTGTCTTCCACATATTTATCACTTCTGATTTCTCAAAAATGTCGCACGTAAGCATACTGAATGATTTTTCAAAACGAAAACCAGCGATTTGGTAGTAGATTTTTATTATAAAAGATAATAATCAGACTAATACTTGGTGGTAGTAGATTTAATATACTTGTCGTAGAGATTCAAATCATTCCAGGGTTTTCTCTTTTGTAGATTTAATATACTTGTCGTAGAGATTCAAATCATTCCAGGGTTTTCTCTTTTGATTGCAAATTTTATGTTGTCGCATACTTATCTCTTACTAGATTGGCACAAAAGTTTTTGCCTTTGCTACAGATTTATTGTGGTAGGTTTATTAATGCTCTTTGGTTTTAAATTTGGTGTCGCATATATATAAAAAGCGTTCCAGATTCTTTTATTGAACAACATTTTTTTTTTTATCGAATTACGTGTTAGAAGAAAAAAATTAGAAATTACATAGAACCTACCACGTGATCTCCTTTGATTAATTTGAAAAACGAATAATTTGTTATAGTTCGTCGAACAAAATAATTCTAATATAATTTTTCAATGATCTAAAATTCATGTCCACAAACTCAAAGTCAGAAATACATGATGTAACATTTTCGCGACATATATACATGTCTTTAAGTTACGAACTTAGGTTTTTAGTCTTTTTCAATTAAATTTTAGAGTATAATAGAGTATACATACTCTTATTGAATTAATAAAATTTAATATTTCACATATGTTAAAGTTTAAAAAATTTAAAACTTGATGCTAATACTTATTTAGTTTTTTTTTTAATAATTTAGTCTTAATTACTTGTTTCTAGTACTTTTATATAAAATTTTCTAGTTTTTTGTTTAGAAAATTCACAAAAATTTCTCTAATATTTTTAAATTTACAAAATTGCAACTAAATCACAAATAAGTAATAACGAGGGGCGGATCTAGACCATGTTCTTTTTTGTGTGGACATAAATGTTTAACTAATAAAATATGAAGGTATATTGTAAAGTTTAATGGATGCATGATTAAATTCTTATTAAAATATTACATTGAGTTACAAATTTAGTGGGTGCACTTGCACCCTCAAAAAAACAAGTACATGTCCTTGGTAATAACTATAAAACAAATATGCAATAAATGTATTAAAAAACAGTGAAAACTGTAAAACAAATCTGCAACAACGGTTAGAAAATCTGTCACAATTGTGAAACCAGTCGCTTAAACTTCAGTTATTACCACCATTGAGAACCAACAAAGTCACCGCATAAACCAACTGAAAACCTCTACCACAAGAGTCTCTTCATGCTCCAACGTTAGACAAGTATATGCTCTTCGATGCAACATATCCAATACTGAGCAAATAAATATGTAGTAACTAAATAAATCTGCAACAACTGTAAAACAAATCTGCAGAAAAACAAATATGCGAGTTTGAATTGATGGGTATGTTTGTAATTTAATGAGTCATCTTCTTCCTTTAGGAGCTGTGAATTCTGTAACCCTAATAGCGACCACCATTGATTTTTTCACACAATTCTTTATTTTTTTCGTTTCTTTTTGTTGTTTTTATCACAAATTTGTAGATCTATCATATATTATCTCATTTTAGCTTAAAAACATAAAGGAAAATATCTCTTAAAGAAATTAAAAATCAAACACAAATATCTTACTAGAATTATGAAAATGAAAGATGGCGATACGATGAAGGGTGGTGGAGATGCACGCCGAAAACATAGGTTTTTGGAGAAGATCAATGATATTGAGACGAAGCTTCCAAAAAATTTTGTCACAAAAGAACGTTTTTTTTAAAACTTAAATTCACTTAATTAAAAGCATTGGACAAATTCACGATACACTGAAAGAGAAATACATGATGGAACTTTATCATAAACAACAAACTCCTTTTGATTCATCTGAAAATCTTTCACCAAAATATCCGCAGAGTTATTTAGTTCTCTTGGTATCCATTGAAGTTGGACCTGATCAAAACGTGCTCTCCAAAACTGGAAATCAACAATCCAATTTCTCAGTTCGAAGTTGCTTCTCTTATCGTTTATCATCTGTATCAACTCTTGATTATCCCCCCCTCAAAGATCACATTTCTAAACCCCCGACTCCATGCATTCTGCATGCTAATTATTAAGCACTGGAACTCGACCTCTAAAGGAGAAATTGTGCAATTACCCGTAGCTTGACCCGCCCCCAAGAAAACTCCATCATTGTTCCGAAAACTCCAGGTAGCCAAACTTCTTGTTTCCTTGGATCTGAAACCTACATCAAAATTACATTTGATCATGTTTTCAGGTGGACGCAACCATCGGTGGCCTGATCATATAGTTGGCCTTCGATAGCTCATACTTAGTGGTTGATTCTCGGAAACACCTAACCATTCATGCATATCTTCCTTGGCCAAATTCAACATTATCTTCCAATCAATGTTCTGTTTACGAAAGAGGAGAGCATTTCGACTTTTCCATAATCTCCACAAAATAAAAAACGGGAGCAGCCTTAATGAGATAGGACACAACCTCTGGTTTTAAAACGCCAAGATCGCTTCCAACTTTATCTCAAAAAATAATGTCCTGTTGATCAACGCTGATATTGGAACATTTGAAGCTCTCCATATAGATTATGCATACGAACATCCAAAGAAAAGATGATATGAAGATTCCACCATTTGATCACATCTTCGGTAAGTATCATTAGTGACAACATGATGCACTTTTAATTCTTCTGTTGTCGCAATAGCTCTAGATAAAACTCTCCATAGAAAATGTTTGAGTTTAGGGAGGATATTCAGTTTCCAAATATGTTGCTTGATTGATGTGTTTCCATGAGGTGGATCCACCTAGTCAATATCTTGCGGAATATGAGTCGCTACCCACTATCCTGACTTCACATTATATTCTCCGTTATCAGAAAAATGCCATCCAAGCTTATCCTGGGAGTTTGAACCAGCCAGTTTTAAAAGCAGAACATGTTGTACAACTTCACCGTGAACATACCTTCTCACTGTATCTTAATTCCACGAACTTCTCCATTGCGAAATAAAACTATCAACCCTCGCATCATCATTAACAGAATCATTTAGAGGTCTTGGTAGGCGTGGTGGATTCAGAGGAAGCCAAGGGTCCTTCCATGTATGAATACCACGTCCATTTCCAATTGAGAACATTAGTCCTAATTTCAGCAGATCACGTCCTTGGAGTATTGACTGCCAACCAAAAGATGGTCTTGATCCCTTTCCTGCCACTAAAATATTTGAACCCGAAAAATATTTTCCTTTCAACAACTTTGACATGAGATAGTTTGAATTCTAGAGAATCCTACAAGCTTGTTTTGCGAGCAAGGAATCATTGAACTTCGAAAGATCTTTAAACCCGAGCCCTCCCTCATTTTTAGGATACTTTAGTCTCTTCCAAGCAACCCAATGCATCCCTTTGTAATCATTAGAACCATTGCACCAATAATTTGAAAGTATTTTATCAATCTCATCACATATAGCTTGGGGGATTTTGAAATAATTCATTGTGTAAACAGGCATCGCCATCGCGATGGATTTAATAAGGATTTCCTTACGTGCTTGCGAAAAAAACTTTTTTCTCTATCCTTTCGTAAGTTCCGAGACTTTCTCAATGATATACTGAAATAATTCAACCTTCTTTCTTCTAAATTGCTCTGGCATTCCTAGATACTTTGAGCATCCACCATCATTATGGATTTGAAGAATATTTCTTATTCTTGTTTTCATGGGCGATTGTACTCTGGTACCGAAGGAGATTGACGATTTCCTTGTATTTATTTTTTGACCTGAAGCTTTCTCGAACTGGTATAAAATATCCTTTAATGCTCTACATGATCGGACATTGGCTTTACAGAAGAACAGAGAGTCATCCGCAAAAAGCAGGTGCGTAATCGATGGACCAGCATTGCTTATCTTAATTCCTTGAAGCTCACCTCTATTCTCAGCTCTTCTTATTAGGTGAGTTAAGACTTCTGCGCAAATTATGAAAATATACGTAGACAGCGGGTCTCCATGTCGAATTCCTCTTTCCATAACTATATGACCCTGAGGAAGACCATTGACAAGCACCACAAATGAACCAGAGCGCAAAAAAAATCATAATCCAATCGATCCATCTAACAGAAAAACCTATTTGACACATTGCTTCACATATAAAATTCCACTCTAATCGGTCATAAGCCTTGGTTATATCTGTCTTTATAGCCATATAGGAGTAGATACTCTTTTCTTCACCCTCAAGGCATGCATAATTTCATGAGAAATTATCACATTATCAATGATCGCTCTGCCTGGAACAAAAGTAGTTTGTTCTCCAGAAATCAGACTTGGAAGATGAGGTTTAAGTCTAGCCACCAATATCTTGGAAATTATTTTATAACTTACATTGCAAAGGAAGATAGGTTGAAATTCAGCCATGTGAGTTGGTATCTCTGTTTTAGGGATAAGGCAAATGTTTGTACGATTTAGTTCTGTATCCAAGTCTCCAAGTTCAAAAAACTGATTAACCTCTTTGATAATAGACTCTTTTATCTCCGGCCAAAGTGCGTGATAAAACTCAGCAGTCAATTCGTCAGGACCTGGAGGTTTCGAAGCTCCAATCTCAAACACAACGCTTTTTATTTCCTCATTACATATAGGTCTCGTCAACTCTTTTTTATCTTGCTAGTAACTTTGGCTTCAAACTCATTGAAAACTGAATAATGGTTATTCTGTATCTCAAGTTCACTTTTGTTGAAGTTAGAGAAGTATTCCTGCGCCACTTTCGCAATGTTTGAGGTACCGTGGACAGTGGCTCCATTATCATCCACAATTGAAAGGATTTTGTTTCTTGAGAGTCTTGCCTTAGTAGATGCAAAGAAATATTTTGTGTTTCTGTCTCCATGCTTAAGCCAACTATTTCGGCTCCTTTGTTTCTAGAACTTTTCCTCATTTAGATAGGCTTGACTTAGTTTCCTACGTAACTCATGAATGATCTCAATAGGTTCAGCATGTTGGTGTGCCTGGTCTAACTGATTCTTAATAATTTCTATTTCTTCTTTTGCATTACATTGATTGCGGCATTTCCATATAGAAATCTGACATCGACATCGTACAACATAGTGTGTAAGCTATGGTCCCTATTATCAGTATCCAAAGGGTTCCAGCTCTATTTTGCCGCCTCCTTAAATCTTTGTTTATGTAAAAGTCTCTCGTCAAACCTGAATTGCCTTTGTACAGGTTCCTCTTAAACTTCAAAGGTGATTACTACTGGTCTATGATCCGACACACCTAACTCCAAAAACTCAACATGTGAAATCGGAAACAGTAGAGACCATTCGTTATTCACCATGGATCTGTCTAAACAACATTGAACATGGTGTAATCCTCTTTTACCTGCCCAAGAGAACCGATTTCCTGTAAACTTTAAATCCACAAACTTGCATACTTGAATCATTCTTCTAAAATTTATAAAAGATCTTTCTGGTCTGATAGCACCTCCTATTTTCTCATTATTCCCCCTTATTTCATTAAAGTCTCCTATTGTTAACCAAGGACCAGATCGAGTGAGAGTTATTCGTTCAAACTTTTCCCAAACAACATGACGAAGAGACGGTTCCGGGTGGCCATAAACACATGTCAAATAAAATTGAAAACCATTATATTCCACATAACAGTCTACAACATTAGGGGATTGAAATAAAACAGAGACAAAGAGATACTTCTTCCACATTACAACTAGATCACCACTGAGTCCTAAAGCCAATACAATAATATAAGAATCAAATTGAAGTTGACAAATAACATCATGAACTACATCATCTTGTTGCTTTTTCTCCATCAGGCAAATGATATCCGAGATATATTTTTTGTTTATTTCCTTTAGATGTCGAACTGCCAGGTCATTGCCTAAGCCTCGGTAGTTCCAAGCGATTGTCCTCATGGAGAAATTGGTGGATTCAAGTCCACCACGCCTCCGATTTGTGAGATGGGAGAGACAGAACTATCCTCATCATAATACTCCCATTGAAGTGTCTTTAAACCATTCATACCACTGTATTCCTGAACTTCTGAGATAACAGGCTTGTTCACTGTCTGTGGCTCTCCACAATGTCTCTTACTTCCTGCACATACATTACTCAACCACACCATAGCACCAATCTGTTTCTGTAATTTGAAAATGACATAAAAATTATCTGTGTTTGGAGTAGCGGAATTGGCTTCTAGAAAACTCCCATACTGTTGGAAGAGGTCCATATCAATGTTAGTAGTATCAATCTGCACATTCTCAGAACTTGCACCAACCTCAGGTCCTGGAAATCCCACTGTGTTTTCCATATCTTCACCTTTACCTACAATCTCCTTTGCCTCCTATTCATGGCTTACCCTTTCCAGGAAACTTCGTTTCCTCAATTCACGCAATACCTGAGGAGAAGACACCGTTTCATTTACCACGACTAATGTTGGCTCCACCTGTGGTGAGTATTCCAGAACAGCCTGATTGGCTTGAGCATGGTTTATGATAGGAATAGGATTCATATGTTGATCCTCATCAACACCCTCTTCAGGCATGGCTATCTCCTTATTTTAATGTCCAACGTCCCCATTCTGATCATTCTGAGCTTGCGGATTCAGTGCCTGATCATCTGGATTCTCATCATCATCTTCATTTCCATCTTGAACATGACCCCCCCGACAAATTACAATCTCCCGTGTCATGAGTGACTATACCAAAGACTTGGCAAAATCCACGCAACCTTTCATAGCGGAACTTGATGAGAGTATTGATCCCTCCCTGAAATTGAAAATTCTTCTAGAAACGGAGGGGGTGAGTGACATTCAAGTTAATTATAACTCTAACAAATTCCACAGCTCCTTGTAAGTCTGGATTGAACTCATTGTGAATAACAGAACCCAACTTACTAGCAATATGAAAGATGACATTTTGTGTAAGATAAAAATGTGGAATTCCCCTGAGTTGTACCCAAAAAGGAATGAGATGCATTGATTCATCGTCCACTCCAGGTACTCATCTCTGCAGAACCATCATACGATCCGCAAAAACCCACGGACCCCGATTAAGCACAGAGATCATAAGGTCTTCAGACGGGAACACAAACTGCAGTCGTCTTCCTTCAACAATTCTGCCTGAGATCAAATCCGATAAACCCCAAACACGAGGAAGAGCAGCAATCATCGATCTTATGTTCTGACGGCGGGGAATCAGAGGCCGACCAAGAAGAGAAAATTGGTTGACATGAATAGCTTCAGCCACCATGTCCAACGTCACAAGTTCCTGTGGTTCATTTACCCCTAAATTGATCTCCTGGATACTATGGTGAAGATTATCGGCCATTGAAAAAACACAGAAATTAAGAGAAGGATTGAGAGAGCAAAAACAGTGATTTGAAACACAGCAAGAGTGCCTAGATTTATCATGATCTTTATAGATCCGCAAGAGACGGTTACCAAGCATAAAGCCATCGTAGTGATCCACTAACATCACTACGGAGATTGAACCCAACTGCTGAGAACCATTCCGCAACTAATCCAAGCAGATCGTGGGTGAAAACATTAAAATTCTCCTTTGGAGAAACAGGAAGAGATGGTGGATCCACCAGTGTAGAAGAATGACCCAGAAATCGCCGTCCATCTCTAGAAGTTCAATTGATTTATAACAAAAAAACGTTTATTTGAAAGAAAAAGTCAGGAAAAAAATTCATTTTACTAAAACAATTATTTTTAATGGCAGTTTTGATAATATCATCACTAGTAGAAAAAAAACGATATAGCCAAGAAAATGTCATGAAATTTTCGTGGCTAACTGCTAAAAGCCACGAAAAAATCACGAATCCTGTAATGTGGCATTTCGTGTCAAAATCATGACAAAAAAGCACGAAAATAGTCACGAATGTGTCATGGAAAAAAACGTGGCATTTCTTGGTTAAATCATGGCTAAAAATGTCACGATTAGCCACGAAATATTTCGTGGGTACACATAGCCACGGAATAGTCATAATTATTTTCGTGAAAAGATGGTCTCGAAGATAACCTTGACTTTTTACGAGGCTTATCCACCGAAAAAATCGCACCAATCCTATCCGTTTCCAGATGTCACAGATAATAATGTATGCATCTTTGTGTCGGGGAATATATTTGAAATTTAGTCACATTTCTTTTCGTTGCTAGAATCGTGGCTAAAACGTGGCTAATCATGGCTAAAATTGTGGCTTAATTTTCTATATAACCAACACTCGTTTCATTGTTTGCACATAACAATAAGAACGAGTAATAAAAAAACATACATTTGAAAAAAAAAAGTTTGGGGAAGAATTTTTTTTTTAACTAAATGTCTGATTACTATTTGCAAACAAGAGAGTGGATAGATCGACACATTGATCCAATCCAAAATTCAGTTTCAAGATAGTTTATGGAAGGTTTTGATGTATTTATTTCATTTGCTTGTGATCAAGATTCTTTCAAAGATCTTAAAACCATGTTATGTCCGTGTGCAATGCAAGAATTGTAACTCGCCATCTTTACCGAGTCGGATTCAAGGGTAACTATTATGTATGGTCAAGCCATTGAGAAAGTATGTATGATGTTGAAGAATCATTGACGGCACCATAATTTTCCAGAGGACGTTTGTCGTATACGGTAGAAGAGCAACATCAGGAGAACATCAATGTGCCGACCCATATATTTGAGAATGTGATGGAACCAACAAATGAAGAGCAATATGAAGATAGTGTTTTTGAAGCTTTTGAATCCGCCAATCAACCATTGTACGATTGATGTGTCGAAGTTATTTCTTAATTATATTTGGTTTCACGTTTTATGAAAGTCAAAACCGATTATAATTTTCCTGAGGCATGTTTAGACGAGATATAAAAATTATTGGAGATGTTCTGCCACAACCAAATAAAGCCCATGCGTCATATAAATACACGAAGAAGTTGACGCGATCACTTGGTTTCCCTGTCGTTAAGATTGATATTTGTAAAGATAATTGCATGCTATTTTGGAACGAAGATCATGAGCTGTTGGCTTGTCGGTTATATGGGAAAGACATATACCACCATAAGCATGGGGATGGTAAACTACGTCCCAAACAAAGGATGTTCTATATGTCAATCACAGAGCGGTTGAAGCGTTTATACCAACTAAAAGCGACAACATCACAAATGTGATGGCACGCGGAACATGTGTCTCCTAAATGAGAAATGCATCACCCTTTTGATGGAGTCACATGGAAGTATTTCAACAAGATATATCCTGATTTTGCTGCAAATAGTCGGAATATATATCTAGGATTAGCAACAGATGGATTTAATATAGTTGGTATGAATGGTGAAGCCCACTCGATTTGGCTAGTCAACGTAACTCCGTATAACTTACCTCTTGGTATGTATATGAAAAGGGAATATTTCTTTTTATTGGTGCTAATACTTGAGCCAAGACATCCGAAGGCACACATAGATATCTATATGCAGCCTTTAATTGAAGAATTACAAATTTTTTGGAGTGACGGGGTTGAAGCATATGATATTTCAAGGAAGGAGAAATTCATGGTGCGATCCATATTAATGGGGACAATTAATGAATCTCCCGCTTATGGCATGATGTTAGGTTTGATGACGTATGGTCGTTTACCTTGTCCATATTGCCTTGATGAAACAAAGTCATTTTGGTTACAACATGGAAGGAAACATAGTCTGTTTGACTGTCATCGAATGTTTATGCCTATGAATCATCCATACAGACGAAATGTCCAAGTTTTTCGATGAGGGAAGACATAAATTGATGCTCTACCTTCATGGTTGAACAAAGAGAAAATTCTCCATGAACGAATCAACAACATCATGGGATTCTCCAGAACTGTCGATTGTGAAGGAAATGAACACGACAACCCTGCTCGCACAATAAATGACTACGGTAAATATCACAATTGGGTGAAGAAGAGTATCTTATGGGACTTGCCTTATTGGGAAAACCTTCTTCTTGACCACAACCTGGACTTCATGAACGTCAAGAAAAATTTATTCGATAATCTTATCAACACGGTTTTGAATGTTCCAAGAAAGACAAAAGGTAATGGTAACTCAAAGAAGGATTTGGCTAGTTTGTGTAGAAGGCAAGAGTTAGATATTAGATAAGACAAAACGATGTCGGTCTCGATATTTTGGTTGGCGAGGATAGAGAAAAGAGAATATTGCGATGGTTGAAGAATGATATAAAATTTCCAGAAGGGTACACTTTAAAGTTTCTCAGATGTATTGATGAGACATATTCAAAGATTTTTGGCCTCAAAAGTCATTATCGTCACATCATCAAACAATGTCTTCTCCCATTTGCGTTTAAGGAACTATTCCAAAAAGTGTTCACATTGCAATTTTCAGGTAAATAGTAGTAGTTATTAATTTAATATGATTTCTTATCTACTAACTATCCTTTCAATATGTGTAGAATAACACTCTTCTTTTGAGATATCTTGGCCAAGATATTAGACAATGATGATGTTGCCATTTTAAGAGAAAACATTGCGGTTAAGCTTTGTAACTTGGAGAAGATTTTTCCACCTTCATTCTTTGATGTTATGGAATATCTGCCAGTGCATATAGCAGATGAAGCTGCTTTAGATGGTTCAGTACAATATAGATGGATCTATTCTTTCGATAGATACATGTACCATCTAAAAAATAAAGTTAAAAATAAGGCACGTATTGCAGGTTCCATTATTGCACAATGTTTATTGAGGAGATTTCAATGGCGTCTGCAAACTACTTTGGGAATCCAGTTAGCTGAAGTTTTGCTTCCCGGAGAAATTAGTTTTAATATCCATATCCAGATGTACCTTCCTTGTTCTACCATGAAGGTAGTGGAAAAGCTAAAGAGAAATGGCTTTCTGATGATGACTACACCGTACTCCAGACATTTATGTTACTCAATTGTGATACATTCGAACCCTAAGAAAGGTATTTATAAATTTTTGTATATGACACATTTGTTACAATGTCAGTTGAAAGTAATAATCTCATAAAACAACTATACCGAATGTTTGAGGAGTCAATAAAGGAGGGAAACCAAAATATCAATAATAATGAACTCCAAATAGCAAAAGACCAACACTTTGTAGAATGAGTGAAAAATTATGTGAGTTTCTCATATTTTATAAAGATCAGTGTTAATATGAAACAAATTATTTATCTTTAAATCTTTATATAATTAATAGGTTATGAAAGCCATCAAACTATATGAGTTTCTGTTATGGATGTTGGATTTTGTACGAGGCCCACAATGTAATTACAAATCGTGGTCAATTTACTTTTACGGGGATACTGCTTCCCCACACATAACTATGACGAAGATAAGAGAACCCAACATTACAATGTTATGTTCGGGAAACCACATACACTGATTATTACAGTTGACCGAGGAGATTATGATGGTTGAGTATTTTGGTGTTGTTAACCTAAAGGTCATGATTTTCATATGTAGGTGGTTTGATACAACTGAAAGTAAGGGCATGAGGAAACATAAATCAAGAATCATTGACGTCAATCCACAGAGGCAGTATAAGAAATACGACCAATTTATATTGTCTGGAAACTATGCTCGAGTGTGTTCCATTTATAATATACTTATTTTTTAAGAATATATATATCTAAACCCTAAACCAAACTCTAAACCTTAAACCAAACCCTAAACAAAACCCTAACCTCTAAACCAAACTCCCAAACCCTAAAACCTAAACCCTAAACATTAAACCAAACCTTAAACACTAAACCAAATCCTAAACCCTAAACCAAAACCTAAGGTTTAAACTTAGCCCAAATAAAATAATAATCCTAACACTAAAACCCAATAACTATAAACTTCCAAAGCCAGCCCATAAAAAAAATATAACACAAACCCTAAAAACACATTATACTTAGCATTTTTTCATTTCCCTTTCGGCTCTCTCTTTCCTCCCCTATATCTCGGCGATTCTCATCGGAAAATTTTTTTCGTCGGATCTCTCTTTTTTTTGTTGCTTTATCAGTTTTCCTGTGCCTTTGCCTCTTCCTCTTCAAACTCTTTGGTGGCTCTCTCTCTTCCGCAGAATCATCGCGAATCTCCATGGCTCCAACGAATCACAGTCACCTCTCTCGCCTGGATCTACCTGGTAAGATTCGTCTCTCTCTCTCTCTCTCTCTCTCTCTCTCTCTCTCTCTCTCTCCAATTCTCTTGCATGTTTAAATTAAGAGATAAGGGTTTCAATTTGTTTTATATTTTAGGGTTTCCGATTAGGATTCTACTTTGGGGCTTGTGGTTTCAATTATGCTTAGCTTTTAGGGTTTTCATATGATTTTGGAGGTTTCAGTTAGGGATTGATTAGGGTTTGGTTTCTAATTAAGGTTCTTTTTGGGGCTTAAGGTTTCAATTTTCTTTTAGATTTTATTGTTTCTTTATGCTTTTGGGGTTTCAGTTAGGACATAGATTATGGTTTCGATTTGATATATAATCTTTTGGATTCAGCTTTGAGTTTATGTTTCTCTTTGAGTTAACTTTTATTTCAATTTTGATTCGATCTACGTAAGAATGTAGTGAGCTAATATGTTTATGCCTCTGTCTAGGGTATTAGAATTATAATCAGTACTTAAAAGAATAGATATAAAATTGTATGATCTGCAAAGCTTATATGTACACTGATTCATGTATTATATTGTAACAGTTTGCTTAGCAGTCTCATATACCATTAGTGTATGTTTTGTTTGTATGTTTTACTTAGACAGTTTAGTTTTTGTTATTTGTGTCTCTATTTATTGAATTTGATTTTGTTTGTTTTCTATTTTTAGATATCTCCACATTAAGACCCTAGGAAAAAGCTGCTAATGGAGCATGAGCTGGATATATAACCACTGGAAGGCCACAAGGGATAACAAATGAAGTTGGAGTTGGACCTATCTCTACGTCAAGACCATTATTACAGTTTGCTAAGTAGTCTCATATATCATTAGTGTTTGTTTTGTCTGTAGGTTTTACTTAAACAATTTATTTTTTTGTTATATATATCTCTGTTTAGGCTTAGACACAAATCTGCTGAAGTATATGTTTTTATTTATGCTTAAGTGTCTACTTCTTGTTAACTTAATATGTTTATGTTTAGGCTTTAGTATATACTTGAATTTGATTTTGATTGTTTTCTGTTTTTGACTATCTCCACTTGAAAACTACAATGGATAGATGCTAATGGTTGTAGAGCTGGAACTGTGTTTGATCTTGGGGCTCCTACTTCATCTCACTCAATACCTCCTGGAGCTGTTGTCTCTTCAACTGCGACTTATGTGGCTCTTGCCTATGTCAAGAGAACTGAAGAAGCTCTGCTACATGTTTTTGCTAGAATCAACTAGCCTCACCTCCATCCAAAAAACCCAATGGAGCATTGTGGTAAGTTTAAAAACTTACATTGTACCATTGTCTACTTTTTTTTCCTGATGCTTGTTTGATCATATAATTCTATGAGCTAATATGATTGTACTTTCTCGTTCACGTTTGGGATCATTCCCTCTGTCCACACTTTTATGCGAGCGACATGCAGGGATACTACTGGGCACTGTGGTTGAGCTGGAAGCTTGTTCCAAAGGGAAGGAAGGATAAGTGGTGGCAAACCTTCATTGGTAATTGGTTATGTCATTCTATCCTATCTGTCTTCAAATTATTATTATCTCCTTTTCTTTGCTAATGTCTACTTTTATTTTGTAGCAAAATTATTACTGGGAAGATGAGTTTCATGATGAAATCTACATCAAATGGAAGGTACAAACTCAAGTCACAATATGTCAATGTATCAGCAAGAAAAGGAGAGAGGGGAAGAAGCATAATTACATCAATGAAACTAATTGGGCTCATATTCTGGCCAACTAGAAGACAAATGAAGCACATAGAAGATTCAATCAGCAACTGGCTCCCGTATTTCTCCTCCCGAAGGGAAGGCGATGCACAAGCACACTGCAGGACCTTAGTCTTTTGCAAAGATTGAGTATGACATGATAATCTTTTCTTTCATTTTATACTTCATTTTATTTATTTTCATGTTTATTAAAAACATTTCTAACTATCTGGTCTTTTGCAGATGATTGAAGCAGGTTCGGATGACCATCTTTCTATATAGACCTTGTGAGGAAGACTCACTCCCGTAAAGATGGTACCTTCGTTGACGATCGTGCACCGGTCCTGGTTATGGTAGTTGAAAGCGTTTTTGATGAGAAATTACTAGATGATGCATCTCCTCTTGACAATAGCAAAACCCCTTAATAACGACTACTTCAAATACACGTTGCCTTCTCCTTAACCAAGTGTACATCAAGGTAAGTTCTCATATTTTGTTAATCATTTCATTAACACTAGTTACCATGACCTGTAATGTTATACCTATGATAAACATACTTTCAGGTATACTAAGAACAAGAAACTAACAAATTTTGGTGATGTTTTCTGTTGACATATAATTTTGTTTAGGTAGTTTGTTGATTCTTCGAGTTTACATTTGTGATATTTTCTTTTGACATTGACTATTTTTGTTTAGGTATAGTTTGTTCTGTTTGGTTATTTCTGTTTTCATTCTTTCATTTTTTAGCATGGGCATACATGCAAAGGGACCATTTATGGTCTCACTAGTGCTCAGTTCAAGGATTCCACTCATTCTGAACCTGCCAATGGCTCACTGAAGCGGAGTTTTGATATGGAGATGCGCATCACTAGCTTGGAGATGCACACTGAAGTGGTGAAGGCTGATCTCAATGCCTTGAAGAGTGACTTCAAGGTTGAGATGGCTGAAACAAGAGCAATTCTCTATGCAATTCTGCAAGCTCTCCGGCCTCAAAAGATTGTGCCACAAGGTACTGACCTACAAGCTTCAGTTCCTGCATCTACTTCTCAAGCTCAAGCTTAACTTCGTCAACCTCAATCTTAAACTCAAGCTCAGCTTCAACCTCAAGATCAACTTCAACCTCAACCTCAATCTCGATCTCGACCTCAACTCAACAACATCACTAGGTCTTAACAATCAGATTTAGATAGGTGGTGTAGAGCATAACTTGATAGTTCTTAAGTCTTTTTAAAGTTTTAAAAAGAATTTGTAATATTTTTTTGTTTTTTTTTGTTTTTTGATTTTGAGGATGTCTAATACTTAGGCATAATATGTGTGTGGTACAAGATCTAAGACTTTAAATTAAAGGTTTAAACATTAACCATTGTTCTATAGTATTTTATAATCAACAAAATCATATATTTTACAATTGCATTTCGTTGTATTAAAACCAATTTCCATTTTGGAAAAAAAAATTCGTAACATAGCCACGAAATATAACGTGGATAAATGACAAAGGATTTCATGGCAAAAATGTCACGATTGGTCACAAATTTTTTTAAATACGATCGTATATCCACATTTTCATTTTTGTGAGTTTTTCGTGGCTAAAGCAGCATATAACCACAAAATTTCTCTTATAGCCACGATTTGAAAACGTGGCTATACGGATTTTTTCTACTAGTGAATGTCAATTTGGGTTTTACAGTCTTTTACAAAAAAAGATCACAGTTAGTTGAGTAAACCAACGATCGGACGAGTCAAGCTAGTTATTAATGAGTTTTTCAGTGTTAGTGTTAATTTAGGTAATTAATAATATTTTTGAAGTTACCTATATGAGTGTGATTAGTCGACATACCTTTCAATTGATCGTACAACATGATTGGATCAAAATGTTACACTATCAAGCAACTAATGAAACAGGAGGGGGTCAAACATTCTTCCTAAACTACGTATCAAAAGACATTAATCCGCTAGAAGGACTTCCATTACTTGATTTTTCCCAATCTTCATCTTACTTAATTGGCAAATAAAGATCTACATGATTAAAAAATTAATCTTGACTCGCCGGATTCACCACATGCAAAATAATAGAGGGAAGCGAGTTAACCGTCGAACCGTGTCACTAGAAACAACTATAATTTATGGCCATTGTGTCGCAAATTCACGAGTTATAGAAGAAACTTAAGTATGAGCATATATAATGTTGTTAACCATGTTGTTTCTCTATGCATCTCAATCAGAGAAACACAACAATCATGTAGAATCCATTTGATGTCCAAAACATCTTCTAGCATAATTATCAAGTCAAGTGGTTGTTTAACATTGTGCCCATCATGGAATTGAAAAATATAAATGTGATACCCCGGTTTATGGAGACAATGTGATATGTGGGAAGAACTTAAAATGATTGATTTGGCTACCTATATCACTAAAGTGCTCTATCATTTCGGTCACTGGTCCTGAAAGATCTCCACAGTTAAGTGTGCTTGTGCTGGAGCAATACTAGGATGGATGACCTTCTGGAAAGTAATTTTCGGAATCGTGCGAGTGAAGAAAAAATACGGGGAAAGATCGCGTAGTGATTGCTAGAACAATAAATCATGACTTTAAAACCTCTCGAGGTAGCGCTCCCGACCATCAGATAGGATGTACCTTCTGGCTAGGAGAGAGGCGTCAGGGCACAAGAGAGAAGCAGGCGGGGGCGTTACAATTTGGTATCAGAACCGAACCCAAATGAGTGTGAAGTCAGAGGTTCACACCATCGGGGGTAACAATCTTGATGCGCAACAAAGGCGTTGCGCTCTATTTGTGGGGTGAATGTGAGACCTCGGTTTATGGAAACAAAGTGTGTGTGAGGAGAGCTTGAAATGATTGACTTTGTTACTTATGTCATCAAAGTGCATTTATATTTTCGGTCACTAGTCCTGAAAAAACTTCATATTTACGTGTGCTTGTGCGAGAGCAATACTAGGATGGATGACCTTCTGGGAAGTGATTTCTGAAATCGTACAAGTGAGGGCAAACACACAGAGAAAGATCGCATGGTGATTTGCAGGGACAATAAATCAACCCTTTAAAGTTTCTTTAAAGTAGCACTCTCGATCCGGAAAGGATAGGCCCATAGGGGTGGACGGAGGCCTTACAATTTTATTATCAAATATCTAAAAACATGAAATTGAAAAATAAAGTTCTTTTTCATGTTTTTTCGATATTCATTTCGGATACTTATTTGTATCTTAGGATACTTATTTAGGTTACAATTTTGGATTTGGATTTAGATTCAATTTGTTTTTGTCAACGATTCAATTTTTTTCTTTTTCAGATTTTTTCGAATATATGTTCGAATTAAGATCGAGTTTAGATAATATCCGATACACAAATTACCTAACAATAAAATTGATTCCAGTAGTTTTGAAAATCCATTTGGGTTCAAATTCAAATTTCTCGTAATGAATTTGAATTTGAATTTTGGATTCAATTTTTTTGCTCACCCCTAAATACAAGTTTTTAATGAGTGATTGTATACTTTTTTTGAATCTAAAGAATATATATATATATA
>OVAN01001448.1:0-33690 GCA_900406275.1 Anastatica hierochuntica
CAGTTCCGGAAAAGACAGCTCGAACGATGAGAATCCTCAGAGTTTTCAGATGTCCTTACGATTCCTGTGTTCGGAAGAGAAAGCATTGTTTCCGTAGTCCTTTTCAGTCATCGATTTCGTCGGGACAGTTTTTGACCCCAACAANTTGACCCCAACAATACATAAGATCAAATCCATAGAGACCAGTCACACACTCCGACTTTTAGTTCGGATCAAAATAGATTGTTGTTTTGAAGTTGCAATTGTAAATAAAAAAAGCAATAATTAAATTGAATATGTAAATCAATATGGTAAAAAACATTAGGCATCAAGGTAATTAGCAGGAAGTCATGGTTGATGAACAACAAATCAGAAAGGAAAATAATGAAGCAGCATTCTCCAACTCAAATCACTGAAACAGAAAAATCTTCTCCCGAAGTATTTAATCCCTACGCAATGAATAATCAAAACTAACTCTAATTGAATTCAATTGAGATTAAGCATGCATTAAATTTCAACTCTGATTTGTTCACAAAATGCTTTAACATCAGTTTCCGCTGGCTAATGACATTTTGCTCATTTAAGAGCTTTCATATATCTAAATCAACTCTGGTTATATCTATCAGCTTATGATCATTAATTAGGTGGCTAATCTAATACAAGCATTAAGAATAACTAAGATGAAGAATTCTAATGATAGTTTTTCCAAACCTAACAACCTAATTCATCAATTCATAAAATTCATGAAGATTCTAAAACATAACTAGAAAATTACTTTGACATGACTGAAGAACAAAAAATCATACATAAAAGAAAGACACAATGCAATTGATAAGTAAATAGGGTTCATAAATCTTTTCTAAAGGTTCTATAGTTTGAGGTTCGTCTCCTCAAAGCATAAAAAGAAACGCTCAAATGTTTGGAAAAATAATGTATGGTCTCCTAATTTTCGTGCTAATAGGGTATTTATAGGATTATGGGTTTTTTTCAGAAAAGATGAAAAATCTGAAGCAAAAGAAAAATTTATGAAACAAGGTCTCGCAACCGATAGACGATCCATGTGTTGGATCGATCAATCCCATTTCCAAAACTTCTTTGAATCGATCGATCCATGCATGTGATTGATCTATCCCTTGCTCATTTCTGCATGCTCTCTGTTTGGCCGCTGGTTTGACATGTGTTCATTAAAATGACCATAACTTTTGATCGCACTGTTGTATTTCTTTCAAACCACCTCCAAGTGAAAGCTGATAACATTTGTCAAATTGTAGCTCGATCCAATGGTGAGAACCCTTTCAAATAATGCAAAACTTCAGATCTTTCACCATAATCCTACGTCTCCAAACATCGATTTTCATCCAAATTGATTCATTTTCCTCCAGAACAATCTAAATCATGTAGAAACATCGAAGATCACCAAAAGAATCCAAAATGTCTCAAAAACATACTAAAATACTGTTAGAAGTTAGTAAAAACATGGATAAATCAAAAGCCTAGTTAAAGAAACTCCTTCTAACTTTAATTTATATACCAAAGAGATAAAGGAATATAGAAGAGAAAAGATCTTGGCGTTTATATTATTGCATGAGCGAGTCAGAATATTGCATAGCAGGAGACTTGTTAATCTTATCGCATACAGTAACTTAAAAGCTAGTGAATACGGCCGACGTAATTTCTTCGTTCGACGGATGGTGATTTTTATACCTACCCCTCACTAATCCCAAAATGATGTCCTTATGTATTGAAATGAGTGGGTTTTGGGACTCTACTAGACCTTAACTTGAGTTAGGTAATGTTTAAACCTTTTTCTTGCAGACTGAAACACCCTATATTGAGGGAGAATGAAATTACTTTTTAATATTTTTGCCTTGTAACTTCTTGATTAACACCTAACATCTTACTCGGAGAGCTTCATCCATATTCTTAAGTTTTTTAAGCTATCCCATTGAAAACTTTTGGATTCCTTGGTACTCAACGTTTGGATTTTGCCTTCCCGTTTAATTTATTCATAGTGAAGGTTTGATCTTGTACTTCAGGTTTCTCATTCACAATATAAGCATTAGAAACAGAGAGACCTTTGGATGTTTCTGATTTGATTTTTCTTGTTGGAGAGAGATTCGAGGGTAGTAATACTAGTGTTCTACATAAAATTGGAGTCACCATGTTATAGATGGTATGTTCAAGGGGTACATGTTGACCCAATATTTCCATGTGTTATTTTCTTCATATATTTTCTTTTTCATGATTATTTGTCTCAAGTCACTTATTTTTTAGATCGTCCATGAATCGCATATCCTCCTTTGTTAGTTCTATATCATCTTATATAACAAAATTAGCTCATTTAAATGTTACTGACTCGTCATCTTGCGAATTTCCGTAGATTTAGCTAAGACCAGTTCTTTTTCATGTTAAAAAGATTTCTGTATTGGGCAAAATTCACACCAGTCAGTAGAGTTGGACTATGAGCAGATGTAGAGCCAAATTCGAACAAGTTCTTGAGAGCTTCTGCATCTTCTTCATTCTCCTCAGTTACTATCCCTTTTCCTTTTTCTTTCCCTTTTGTTGTTGTAGCATGGGTGTAACATGCACCTCTTTATTTCTCGAAACTTGGTTCAAATCTTCGTGAAGAAGCATAATGTTGAGGTTTCGAGATAAGTCCATGCGAGATTAGAGACCTAGCTTATGTTCAATATGAGATAGCTCTTTCAGTATCATTATTTAGCCTCGATAATCCTGAGAGTGTGATCGAGATGGTCCATCTAGTCTATGTTTCCAAGAGTCGGTAGAATACTGGTAAGATTTCTCCCGATGACAGGGATAAAGGGACTTTCTGTTCACTTCAAGTCTCAGGCATACTGATTTTCTGTTTTCCTCATACCTTTCTTGATCCACAACAAAGTTCACGTTTCTCTGAGTAGAGTTTTTGTTTTGAGAAATCTTTTTTCTCCCATTAGCTACCGGAGAAACAATATAAGAGCTTATTTGTCGTTTATTCCCTTTAATAATTTTCTCATCATTTGGAATAAGTTCATCTCGTATGATTTGTTACAGGCTTATTATCTTCACATCAAATTTTCCTAGTTTTACGTTATTCCAGTCTCCATCTTCATAATTTGTTTTGTCGGCGCCACCAAGGCCACCATTTTCGTTTGTATCTCCCAATTTTGTGTTTTCGCCGCGGTTTTAAGAAGGGTCATGTGTTAAGTCAGAATAGTGGCACATGCATGTCTAGATTTGCGTCAGGATCTAGGGTAACCTATTGGTACTGCAAGATGCATATACACACTAAAAAGACTGCTACGCTGGAAAAAAGTATGAAGAAGAAAAACCAGTTGAAGTCGCCGCTATGATTGATATAAATTAAGATGTTGATGCATTGTTTGTATCAGAGAAGTGGCATCGTGATGAGTGGGTGATTGGCTGTGAATGCTCCTATCATATGACATCGAGGAGAGATTGGTTTCACACGTTTCAAGAGCTTACTTCAAGACAAGTACTTCTTGGTGATGTTTATTTTGTAGTATTTCATGGAATTGGTATAATCAACATCAAAGCTTATGGGGTTCTATCAAGACACTGACGAATGTCAGGTATATTCCGAAATTGAAAAGGAATCTGATATTTACTGGAACCTTGGACGTATTATGCTTTAAGAACAGTGGTGAACATGGGAAACCTAGGTTTTATACGAACATGTAGGAAACTTGTCTGGATCTTTGTAGTTGTTAGATGATGAAACTGTGCCATGAGAAATGAACATTGTCTCAGGTGGAAAAAATTAAAAAGTAAAGAAGAAACCATTTAAGGACGAGCCAATCTTATGGCATAGATGTCTTGGACACATGAGTATGAAGAATCTACGGATTCTAGCCAGAAAAGGGGTGATTGATAAGGGAAGGATTGGAGATTTGATTTCTGTGAGAGTTGTGTCATGAGAAAGCACAAGACGCTAAGTTTTCACATTGGAAGACATGATACAAGAGAAGCTCTCAAATACGTGCATGCTGATTTATGGGGATCTTCAAATGTAACTCCAAGTCAGTCAGGGAAGCAATACTTCTTGTCCATTATCAACAAGTATACGGGGAAATTCTGTGTATATTTCTTAGTTGTTAAAGGAGAAGCATTTAGAAAAATTTTTGGATGCAAGAAGTTGGTGTAGAATCAAGTCAGCAAAAAGGTGAATTGTCTCAGAACAGATAAAGGATTTGAGTTTTGTAACATAGAGTTTGAAAATTTTTGCAAACAACATGGAATCAAAAGACATAAGACTTGCATGTACACACCACAACAAAATGGTATGGTTGAACGAATGAATAGGACTATAATGGAGAAAGTGAGATGCATTCTTGATGAGTTTGGTCCAGAGGAAGAATTTTGGGTTGAAGTAGTATCTATGTCAGCATATGTGAAAAATAGAAGTCCATCTTCTGCCCTCGATGGAAACATTTCAGAGAAACTTTGATTGGGTAAGAAACCTGGTTATCAGCATATGAGAAGACTTGGATCAGTGGTGTACATCCATACAAGTCAAGGAAAGTTCAAGCCTATAGCGAAGAAGGGAATCATCATCAATTATATATCAGGGATAAAATAATACAAAGTTTGAATTCTTTAAAAAAGAAATTTATTTTAAGCAGAAATGTGGTATTTACATAAGATAAAGTCTATAAAGTTTTGAAGGATAAAGAAGTCTGTCAAGAGAAAGCATAAGATACAAAAGAAGTAAGAAATCATTTTTTTTTTGGTTTAGGGGGAACAATCTATGTCACAACCAAAACTGATGCTTCGAGTGGAGTTGTGGACAGAGCAGTTGGATAAGATGTTGACGTAGAGGCTGAACAAGTTGAAAGTCTTGATGGATATCAGGTAGAAAGGGACAAAGCAAAGAGCAGAATAATGCCACATGCATGATAGGCCTGAGCATTTTAGGTCGAGTAACCCAACACGTCCTATACCGAACCTGAATTAATGGGTAACGGTCGAGTAAGGCTAATACTAATTACCTGAATGAGTAATAAATTTTTTGTTTAACGGGTAAGGCTTGGGTAAGGGCAATTATTTGGATACATGAATTACCTGTTTAATTAATAAAATATTTTATATTATTTAAAGGTTTGATAATATTATTATAAGTTTCTCCTTCACAAAAAATATAAACGTTCAGACGTTCTTCTTTAATCTTCATAGAAAATTTAGTATTATTAATATTGTTCATCTTCCCTCCGAATATATTTATTTTTCCCAGGCAATCAAAAAATGAATAAAAATAAACAATAATGATTTACCAAACTTTATCTCATTTCTTCTTTTTCTACTTTGATAAATATCTCATGAATTATTTCTTATTAGTATCATCCTCTCCTCCCCCAAATTGAAAAAGAAAAAAAACGTAAGTCTGATTATCTATCATCGAAAGAAGTTAAGAAGCTGAAGAATTAATATTGGTATCATCTCTTTTCCCAATTTATTGAATCATGCAAGATTATCTCTCGATATCATCTCTTTTCCCAATATCTCATGGATTTTGGCCTCTGTTTGGAGATTTTGTATGTTGTTGCTTAGTGCCCGGAGGCTCGTGTAAGATTCTGTCTTTTAATATTTCTTTCTTCTTGTTCATTTCAAGAAAATATTCCATAATTCATTTACTCACCGTCAGCATTTTTCCTGGATTTTTGAGTTTTAACCTTCATGTTTTAAAGTAATCAACTTTTGAAAATTATGTCCTACTCTTTCTCTTGTTGATTTAGATTTGGTTCACATGTTTATGGATCTATGGTCATGATGTGTGAATGCTTAATAAAAGATGTATGATTTTTCATGAAGAGATTAAAAAGTTCAATCATGATATGTTACAAATGTTTATGGTCTACGATTCCTTCTGTTTAATGGTCAAGTCATTTTGTTATAAAATATTTATAAATTTAGTTCTATGTACAGATTCTTCTTTCTTGATGTAGAACTCATTACAATCACTAATAAGTACTGAGAAATTTTGAGACATGGATAATAGACGTCCATATATAAGTAGTAAGGGACACCCTTTGGCTACACAATCTACTCTCAATAAAAAAATTTGAGACACAAACATGGAGAAATCAATGGTTCAAAATTTTGATAAGTATTGGGAGGGTTCAGAGAAAGTTAACAATATTCTCATTGTTGCTTGTATATTAGTCCACGTAGGGAGATGGGAATTATTATGCATTGCCTCGAAAAAATGTACGGAAAAGGTAATCAACAATGTTGTGCTATCAGAGATGGAGTCTTGGATTTATTGTGAGGTCTTTACGAGGTTTATTATGCAGAATGCAAATCAGCTAGTAGTTTTATTGATGGAAGGAAAGGTGTGATTCTTGAAGGTTCAAAAGATGCATGTAACCTTGCTGATTCTTATGAAGAAGATGATCCTTTTGGTGAGTGAAGAAAAATGTCTATGGACAGTGAAGATGTTCAAGAGACAAAAATTGAACTAGAGCTTTACTTAATCGATAAAATAGAGCATGTGGTGTGTAATGCACTGGATTTGAAGATTACTCTTCTGATGTGGTGGAGAAAGAATAGTATAAGGTATCATGTTTGACACATATAACTCGAGATATTTTAGCAATTCCAACCTCCACTGTTGCATCAGAATCAACATGTAGTACATGGGGTCGAATCTTAGATCAATATAGGAGTTCTCTTACTCAAAAAATAGTTGAGGTTTATATTCTTACACAGAATTGGATGCATTCCTTGTTGCGGTATGAACGACAAAGATCTTCTGATAATTCAAAGAGGAAAATGATATCTTATATGTTGTTACAGAAGGTATGATAATTGTAATATGTTTATTCTATTTGTAACATGTTGACTGCATAATATTTACATTATTGTCTAATATTTGTCATGCAGAGATGGAAAACATAATAGCAAAAGTAAATGCCAGAGGAACATATTAAGTGAAGATCATATTTATGTCCATAAATGTAACAGCAGAAGCAAGTGTCAGAGCAACATATTAAGTGAAGATCATATTTATGTTCATATTTTTTGGAATGATGAGTATTGAATTTGTAATTTTTTGGATAATGACTCATGGTGAATGAATATGTACATAACTAAGATGAGAGTTAAGAAGTATATCTTGATGTCTATTTTGATTCTTGAACTTTTTATGTTATCAGCAGAAACTTATACAAAAATTTGCGAGTTATGGTATAATACGGGTAATAGTTTTATCTACCCGAACCGACCTTACCCTACCTAATACCCAGATTACCCGACTCGTATTTATATGAGTATTTTTTGGATTATAGTTTACATACCTGAACTACTCGTACCCGACCCTTAACCTTCACTATCCGACCTTATACCCGACATGCTCATGCCTAATGTAGGATATTCTAATTGTGATGATATAGCAATGTTTACTCTACTTGTAGCTGATGACATGTGTGCTGAAGAACCTCAAGACTATCAGGGAGCGATGTACAACAACGAAAGAGCTCAATGGAATGGAGCTTGTAGTGAAGAGATGAGCTCGGTGGATAAGAACCAAACCTGGAAATTTGTGAAAAGACCTGAAAAACATAATTGATAGGCTACAAGTGGACATTTAAGCTAAAACCTAGTATACGAGGAGCCGAGATTCAAAGCTAGATTAGTTTCAAATGGATACTCTCAGAGAAAGGGCATTAATTATCAAGTTTTGTTTTCACTAGTTGTAAAACATGTGTCAATAAGGTTTTTGTTGTTAATTACAAAGAATCTTGACTTAGAGCTCGAGAAAATTGATCTAAAGACGGCGTTTCTTCATGGAAAAATTGAAGAAGATATTTAAATGGAGCAACCATAATTTTTTAGATTAAAGGAAAATAAGATCATATATGTCTGCTTTAGAAGGCACTCTATGGAATAAAGTAAGCATTAAGACAAGGCAAGTGTTTTTATCAGTTTGTGGTTAGTCATGGATTTAAGAAGAGTGAATATGATCACTATGTGTATATTAAGTAGGTAACTAAGGAGACGTATATCTTTTTATTGTTATATGTGGATGATATTTTGGTTGAGTCAAAGAATATTTCAGAAATCCTGAAATAGAAGCAGCAACTCAACAACATATTTGAGATGAAGGACTTGGGTCCAACAAGGGGAGATATTGGGAACGAATATTGAAAGAGATCGTGAAAAGGGGATTCTCACATTGTCTCAATCAGGCTATATCAGAAAGGTTCTCAAAGTCTTCAACATAGATGAGTCAAGGAGTGTGTTAACGCATATTGGTGCACATTTCAAGTTGTCTGCTGTAGCAGATGATGAAGGAGAGACAAATATGGAATATATACCATATGTGAATGTTATTGGAAGCATAATGTATGCGATGATAGGTACGAGGTGTGATCTTGCATATGCATTGGGTTTGGTGAGCAGATTATGAGTAAACTTGGTACGGTTCATTAGACTGCGGTTATATGGGTATTGAGGTATCTCAAGGGAACACATAATCTAAAGCTGGTTTTCACAAAGAATGAAGAGTTCAAGGTGGAAGGATTCTGTAATTTAGACTTTGCGAGAAGGTCGATCTCAAGATATTTTTTTCAAGGCTGGTTGTAATACAGTCAGCTGGTGATCGAGTCTACAACACGTAGTGGCTTTTTCAACGACTGAACCTTAATATATGGCACTTGTAAAAGTTGCCAAAGAAAGAATTTGGCTAAAGGAATTAGTTGAAGAACTTGAATTTAAGCAAGATATACAATGGAGATATCATGTGGTTCTCAAAATGCATTGTGTCTGGCTAAAAAAATGTGTATCACGAGAGGACTAAGCACACCAGCAGAAAGTTGCACTTCATCATTGATATCATAGCTCAAAGAGATGCAAGTGTGAAGAAGATTTCTACTTCAAAAAATCATGCTGACATTTTAACCAAGGTTGTTCCTGTTAAGAAGTTTGAAGAAGCGGTAGACTTTCTTGATATTGCCGAACACTAGGAGCATCGATATTGCTTGGCAAAGCGTGGGTTTGTATTACCTTAGTAGCAGATCGTGTTTGATTGTCTTGAAGGAGGAGTTTGTTGGGCTTTGTGGTTTATTTGGTGATGAAAAATCAAACAAATTAGGAAACTTAAGCGAATACAAGTATAGTCATATTAGAAAAATGAAGTTTTCTTAAAAGTTTATGGAAAGGGTAATTTTTCCTTTTCCAACTAGGTAATTATAATAAACTCTTATATATAAGGGGCTCATGTGTTATTCTCATTTGTAAGACAAATAGTAAAACTCTAGGTTTTAGGTGATTGCTAGTTTATTGTAAAGAGAGAGAGTGAGATGTGCTTAATCTTTATTCTAAAGTTATATTGAATCGCCTCTTGCCAAACCCGAGAGACGTAGTCAATTTAGATGAATTCTGGGAACAATCTCTTGTGCTTATTTACTTTCTCACGTTTCTTCTTCTAAATTCTCGATACTACAAGTTTAATAGTTACTGACGTACGTTAACGAATGCATCAAAGAGTGCATCAACAAATTTGTGTGTTTGATTCTAATTTGAGATCAAATTGAATCGCCATTATGACATAATAGTTTCATAGTTTTATTTAAAAATATAATAAAATTACAAAACTATGTTTTAAAGTTTCTAACTTGACACAAAAGAATTTGAAAAGAGATATAAGATAGATTTTCAAACTTGAGGTCACGAACCTATCCTCGTAATTAAATAAAAAGAAGATTGATGTTAATCATCATAGTGCTGGTGCTAATATATATCATCTAATTGGTTCAACATCATTAGAGTACTTTTGATTCACTATGCATTTAACTTTTATTATTATCAATCAGATAAAATTCAAAATTAATTTATTGACTTTTTTATTGACCAAGTTGGCAACTTGCAAGTACCTACTAGATTTGTCCCTTTCCCTAGTGGAATAAAACTCGAAGCATCCCTTCAGTTCCCCGCTGTTGATCTCTTTAATTACTTAATACATCAGATACTTTATAGAATATTAAAAACAGAAAATACTCACTAAAACTTTTATAAATAAAATCTTGAGGAGAAAAAAATTTTGATTTCAGTTTAAAATGATCAGTACTAGTTAGCTAGTCTACATACACGAATACTAAAATGTTGTAAATATTTTTAGATTTGATAATATGATAATATAAATATATTTTATCAACGGTGAAAAAATATATTTTATCAACGTAACAAATTATCATACACTATAGATAAAAATTTTAATATAATATCTTTAAATTTTGATATTTTTAAATTTTATTTTAATCATGTTTTTCAGTCAATACACTTTGTTATATGAATTTTAAAATATAGGGAGTGCACGTTTCATATGCCACGTCGTGCATAAAACAAAAATATTTTGCGGATTTTAATATTCGACCTGTTAAAAATATAATCTTATATACTAAATTACTCCATTTGACATATCTTGCATAAGATTGAAATACTTTACAAATTTTGACATTCGACCGTGCTAGAAAATATAATCCTAAATTCTAAATTATTTTATTTATGACTGCAAATTTTGATCCATGATTATTAAATTTAAACATGTATAGTTATTGAAAGGAAGAAGACATAAAACCTTAATAATTAATATGATTTTTTGAGTTAATAAAAATCTAAATTTTATAAAATTTATTTAAATATAAATAATATTTTGTAAAAAGCATGATTGATTATTTGATTTTATTGAGTATTTTGAATTTATCTTTTCAATTTAATTTATTTTATATATATTTATCTTATTATATTTAAAATAAGTAATTAAATATTTAAAATAATTTATTAAGAATAAATATGACCTTTTAAATAAATAAATTATTATCCTTCAAGACGACCTCATGGGATAGTGGAAAGCTCGACGCAAATTTTCTACTTGAGTATGTAGAGTGTATCCTGACTCTAAAATTAAGCCGGTTTTCGTAAAAATATTTTGTTGGGTATTTACACCGTCAAATCGGCGTTCCAGTTGGCTGAGCAAACAAGTAATCAAAATGCCACTCCTATCCCTGGTAAAGCTAATCTCAAAGATTCTCTTTGGAAGCTCAACACGACGCCGAAACTTAAGCATTTCCTTTGGCGTATTTTGTCCTCTACTTTACGTGTGGGAACTATTATGAGACATAGGCAAGTCACAACAGACGTTGTGTGCAAAAGATGTTATTAAGAAGAAGAAAATTTGAATCACTTGTTCTTTACGTGTGACTATGCCAAAGCTATATGGAGAGGCCTTCAAGCTACTGATCTAATTATTTTCAATCATAATGCATCTTTTGAGGATAAACTGGAGAGCATAATTCATAACAGTCACAATCCTCGTCTCTCAAAAATGGCTCGTCAAGTTTCGATTTGGACGATGTGGAGAATTTGGAAAAGTCGAAATCTTTTGTTATACCAGAAAAAACCCAGTCAATGGAGGCAAGATTTGAGACTTATTCTCTAGGATGCCGAAGAATTCTTAATTGCTTTTGATATTGTACCCGGCCCTTCGTCAGATCCAATTCATCATTATTCTTGGGAAAGACCTCCGCCAGAGACTATTAAATGTAATTTTGATGCTAGCTTTCGGGGACATCAACGATCTCATGCAGGGTGGGTAACTCGAAATGTTGATGGATTTTACCTGGAGTCAGGTCATGCTATTGGATATAGTTGTAGTGATGTTATTGAAGCAGAGCTACAAGCGTTGCTAATATCGGTTCAGCAAATGTGGATTAGAGGCTACCGCCGAGTGATCATTGAAGGAGATGACAAGTCAATTGTCAAATTCATTAATGGAGAAGAATGTTGTTTCCCATACCATAACCTGATTTGAGATATTCGAGGATGGTTATCTCGGTTCACAATATCGCAGTTAGTGTGGGTTCGACGTGATCTAAACCAACTAGCTGATTGTCTATCCAAATTAGATTTCCCGGCTCAGCCAATATTTGAATCCTTCTCATTAGTACCCCATTGTATTACTTCTTTATTGATGAACGATCTCCAGTAAATCAATAAAATTCGTTGGAGAAAAAAAATATTAAATATATTTATCGATTTGAATATATTTATGAATTTTCGGTTTTATTTTTGAAATTAATTAATTTATTAATAAAATTTTTATCAATTAAATTATTCGTAAAAGTAAGACTAATCCGTCCAACTTTTAATCCAATGCAAACTGACTTTATATTAATATATAAGATCTTACACATTAGTTAACAATTTTTTACTAATTAAATAGATAAAATCTCGACCCATAATAACTTTATTACGTGGGATCATGTGACCAACTATAATCATATTTCAATGGAAAATACAGTAACAGTGGGTATTTAACTATTTAACAATTTAACACAAAAAAAATTATACTTCCTCTAATTGATATATCTATTTAGATGAACAATTTATTTTTACTAACTTATGCCGGGAGAATGACTATTTCGTACCTGAACTTTAACCAAGTGTAAAAATTCATCCCTAAACTATTTAGTAGTGCATTTACGTATATAAACTCCAATTTTTTAAGATTTACATACGTGAATTTATAAACATAGGCTAATACGTAACTTGTCTCTCTCTCTCTCATCTTCTTGAAACTTCATCGTGAAATCTTCTTCCACGGCCAATGTACGGTGTTTTACCGGCGTTGTGCCTTGTAATTAGTACTATTTCTGTTACTTTTTGTTTATGACTTGTTCGGAGGATGTTCCGGTAGTCAATCCGGTTTTGGTTTCCGTCTTATGCGGTTTTAACTCCGACATTAGTTCGGATTAGTTCGGATTAGTTTCTTTTCCTTTTAGTTTTTAAGTAGATATAAGATCCCTTCTTCTTCTCCTCTCTCGTAATTTTTATTTTGGTTTTCTTTTCGTAACCTTCGGTCATTGCTTGCCTAATTAGAGTGGGATCAAATCTTGCTTATGTCATGATAGAACGTGATGAGTTTATTAGGCCATAGATCGGCCGTTTTAGGCAAGAGCTACTCAAAGGTAAGGGTTGGATTGTGGGCGTAGAAGAGAAGATACCAAACTGAGCTTAAATTTAAAGGGAGAAAAAATAGAAGAAGGAAAAAGGTCAAAATGGGTGATTCATGGCGGCTAAGAATACGAAAAAGATAAGCAATGAAGTTGGTGAACGGAGGAGATGCGATGAAGGAATTGATCGAAAAGGGAATAGTTCTTCTCCATGTCTTGATGGACACGTGGGATAGAGTAGGGATTAGACTTTATTTTGAGTCATACACGTGTCTTAGTTGTTTTAATATCTTCTTTGTTTATTCTTATCCAATTAGGGTATTTGTAATTCACCCAATCATAAATGAAAATAGTATCATTGACAAAAAAAACATAAGCTAATACGTACCTAACGCATGACGGTTTTAGTTTGACCGTCAAAAAGCTGACTAGGATACTGACTTTATTTCATAGTTATTTTTTCTAATTATTTTCTTTTTATAATTTGATTAAAAAGCAATTGTATGCAAACTCTCCAGCCGCTTCTTCCCTCTTCTTCTGTACTTCTTCTTCAAAGTTATTAATGGCTTCACCAAACTTCTCTAATACATCATAGTTATCATCATTTTTCAATCAACTTTAAAAGTTGAAACTGAAAATTTCATTTTGAGCAAAAGGACACCCAATTTACAGCAAAAATTTTTGAGACGAGTTACTTGTCAGTCTTATCTCGACTTTGGAATGAAATCTATCACTCTCGAGAGATGAAAGCCACATAGATTCAAAAATACAGCCAATAAGCAAGAAACAGAGAAATAATACCAATAATTCGTCCTACACAACAAACTCATCATCCCTAATTCTTTAACTTCAGCTTTTGGATCCTTCTAAAAGAGAAATGATGTACAGGAAATAAATCAAATAACAAAATTTTGATTCACACAAAAAGCAAATTTTATTTATTTTTTCTTCAAATCGATATTTACTTTTAGTTTTTAAAGAATTTCGAGTATACGCTCTTTGACATTGTACCAAATTTGTGTCAAATTCCAATCCACATCAACGATTACAATACCAACAATCTCGATGATTGGAGAAAATGCGGAGCACCTCGACTCTCTTGGAAGACTTGTGAGATTAAGCATGTTTCGTGCTTGGAGACAGTACAAAGTATCTGGAGTCGAATCGATTAATTGACGTTTCGTTATCAATCCAACCCGTTTCAAGCTCTGGATTAGATTCAATTTTGCCGTTACATCTATTGAACCTCAACACCTTTAAAATACTGGTTGCAACCCTTGGGTAGAATAACATGAGTCGGTATTGTCTTGGAGCTCGCCAATGGTTTTGTGGAAAATCAATTGACCCAATTGGCGCTCCTGAAAATCGATTTGTTTGATTAAATCGGCCCGCACAACTAGCTGACTTGTAGCTGATTTTAACGGCGGTAAACTATATTGTCTCCGTCGAAGAAATGGTGACCAGTCATTGGTCCGTGAAGCGGATTAGCTCTGTTTCGCACATGCACACCTTTAATGGAATAGTACTTTGAAGCAATGGTAACTCGTCCGAACAATGAAACGACAATAATTGCCACCAACCCATCTTGAGAAATCGTCGTCGTCGTGAAAGAAACCATTTTTTAAGTGTACACAATCAGTAAATTAGTGTTTTAAGTAAGAGCTCGATTTTGAGATTTGATATTTTTAATCCATTCACAAAAAAGACTATGAAATTGAGACAACATCAGAGACAAATGAATCAACATCCTAGTCAACCTTTTTTAATGGACAAACTAACACCGTTATGTGTCGGTGTGTATTAGTCTGTTTTTACAAGTCCACGTATATAAAATTAAAAAATATTACGGTTTAGATACTTAGTTACACAACTAAATAGTTTAAGGATAAATTTTCACTCTTGATTAAAGTTCGGGCACGAATTAGCCATTCTCCCAACTTATGCCACTAGGATACGAAAAACAAAATTCTAAAATATGTTTATATATTTTGGAGATGATTTATAAATATTATATTTTGTAATTTAGAAATTTTTTGTATAAACGGTGTTTATAGATTTCTAGTAACACAAAAACGTTCCTGTTAATTTTTTATTAACAATTTATCTACTCTATTAAATAGAATCATTCTAAAAAATTTATCTTACAAAGTCTCTTTGGACTAATTTATTAGTAACTTAACAAATTAAAATAAATATCTATCTAAACTATTTTTTTTGTATGAGCTTTCATGTATATTAGATTTATACATTATTATTCAATACTTAAATAATAATTATATATAAAATAGTATACAAAATAATATACAATTAAATATGTGTATGATCAAAAATATATCTGCGCACCGCGGATTTCATTCTAGTTTTAGTTAAAACGAGCAAGCTACTATTAGAAAAAATTATTAAGATACAGCAGCAGTGTAAACGTTATATCGAAATACAATTACACTGAATTTCTCATGCAACAATAAGCAACTTTAAAATTGAAATTTTTAACAAAAAAAAACTTTAAAATTGAAATTTATTCGCATATATAAAAGAAATAGTACAAGTGTACTACAGATAGAAGTGGCTCCCAAAATAGCCAAACAAAAAAAATGCAGTGGCTCCCTCACACAAATTGCTCCTCCAATCATATTCAAAAAATTAGATATTTTTAACAAAAGAATTGGTGCACAAAAAAAAAGTAACAAAAGAATTAAAGTGTTTTGTCTCACGATGAATCATCCACTTTATCATATTCAAGAAATTAGATATATGTAACAAAATAATTAAAGTGTTTCCTCTCATGATGAATCATCCACTTTAGATTCTCCAGTAATCAGAAAAGAAAAACAAAGGACGGAAATGTTAGTAAAATTTTCATCAAGATTATATTTACCGATGATAGGTCAAAAAAAGGGTTACTCCCTTTGTTTTAAAAAATACTAACTAGATTATATTTAAAGTAAAAAATAATAATTAGAGAGAATCTAAGTCCGAAGTAAAAAAAATACTTTACAGTAAATGGGCTTTTTATCTTTCAAAGCCCTTTGTTTCCTTGTATGGAAGGGAACTTTTATAAATGAGAAAAATAACAGAATTACTAAATTTGGAAGACAAAAGCTTGATTTGCTGAACGGAAATATATACTGTAGCAGCCAACCCAGATTATATTATTTCGTTGGCATTAAAATGACCAACATGAACCTCATGCCATACAAAATTGGATGATAAGTGAATATGACGAATCATCAAACGACTTTGCCATTTCACGGATTACAAATGGTAACTTCAACTATCGCTTTAGTTTCTACTTCTTTATGAAAAACGATCACAAACTTACTACGGATTAAGTGATTTTGTATCACTCAAAACATAATAAATAACCATTTTCAAAAAAAAAAAACATAATAAATAATTAACTTGAAATATGCAAATTCAAAAAAAAAACAATTTAACTGAGAAATATTTAAAGATAGCTATGTAATTTTTATCTTGTTACTAAATTTGATTTTCAAAACCCACGATACAACGCAGTGTACAAGGCTGAACAAATTTGAATCAATCCAAAAAATAAACTGAATCATAAAATAAACCAAATAGTATATAAAAGTTTTATACCTAGTTATCTGAACTATAAGGGCATGTCCATTGTGGTATTTAAAGGGATTTTTAGCACAAAATGATAGGCAAATAGTTAAAAACCAATTGCTAAAACAACTTAATTAAGAACCAATTCTTATTGAGGTTTATGTACTGTGAGCGAACCTCACAGACACGTGGCGGTCCGCGATTAGTGCATTTATTTGTTTTGTTTTGTTTTTTTTTAAAAAATTTGACAAAAAAAAATAATAATATAAAATTAAAATTAAGATACCCACTATGAGTATCACGGTGGTTGGTGCTCTAACAAAGTCGAACGTGAAATTTTAGAAATTAAATTAAATTTACAATACCAACAAATTTCGTCTAAATTAGTATTTTTAACTAAAGATATAAAATTATATATTATTTTACAACTATAAAATTACATATAGTATTAGTTAAATAATTTTATACTTGCTATAGTTTCTTTTACAAAAAAAATCTAACCAAATTCTACCCCAAATTAAACTGCAATCAGACCAAAAAAGTTTACAACCAAACTAAATGATTCACTCGATCCGGAATAAGATTTATGTTACTTTTATCGAACCAAACCGAAAAACCTAATGCTAACATCTAAAACCATGCTTATAGAACATTCCAAATTTCCAATTATCCAGGAGAGACACACAAACAAGGATGTTAAAAGCGGAATATTACAATTCAAGTAAAATAAAAACCTTAAACCCAAAAAAAAAATAAACCCCAATTTTGGTTGTGTTCATTAAATGTTGTTTATTTTACCCAAATTTTTCACTTAACCTGAGAGTCTCTTCCTCCTTCGCCGGAGTTGTTACGATTCATAGCTTCAGTGATCGACGCCAGTTTCTGCAGATTCAGTTTTATAACTGTGTCGGCGAACAAACGCGTATCCTCCTCCGTGTTCCCTTCCGGCACATCAACGACGTACGACTCGAGAACTACGGTCCAGATCCGTCCGTCTTTCTCGAACCTATGAACTGTCGTCACCGATTTGTAATTCCTCAGCCTGTGTTCTCCTCCGGTGATGCTAAACCCTGTAACCCTCCGACCGTCGTCGAGGAGATCTAGTCTCTCTCTGGAAGTATTCGCCGGAAGTCCACTAATCACCGTCACGTCGCGCGTGCATCCCACCCGCATCTCGAATCCTGGTTCGACGAAGCAGCTTTTGATGAAGTGTTTGTAAATCTGAGGTCGATCGAAGCGTCTCACGACGGACCATACTGTTTCCGGCGGAGATTGGACGCGTTGAGCTAAGAGGGAGGAACAACGACCAGGACCGAGTTGGTAGGTGTGGAACTCGGCGATTGAGTCAGATAGCTCGGTGAACTCGTCTTGAGTCAACTCGGAAGGAATCATTTGGTGATGAAGTGTAGAGATTGTTTCTTTTTCTTCTTCTTCTTCTTCTCTAACTTGCTCTGAATCCACCATTGATGCTGAATTTAAACCTGCTTCCGATTTAGGGTGGAATCAAATGGAGTCTGAATTTGAGAAAGGGTAAAACTATAAATCGTTGAGAAAGAAAAGGGTAGATATGGAATTTAGTTAAGTTTGAGTTTCTTTTTTTCTTTTCTAAATTGATGGTTACCACATAAAATGTCATTAGCCAGTAGCCACTGAATCTTATGTACTTTTTTATTTGACTATTATATTGAAAAATGTAAATGAATGAAAACTACGCAACTAATAATTTAGATTATTATACAGAATAGAATTTACATGTACCTCAGTATTCATTATTATAGCATATGAAATAGTAGGAATATGCATATGAATTTTTTAAAATTTTATGGGCGTTGAAAACTTGATTTTATACTCACATTTGTAGAATCATTAAATATTCGAATGTATGCGCACAAAAAAGTAAATCGAATGTAATTAAAGGTTAGCCATTGGATTTTTTCTTCGTGAAGCTATAAAGCCATGCTTTGTTTTGTAGATATATATACCTAAACTAATTATATTTAAAGTTTATAACAACATAGTTGCAAAAATAAAATTAAAAAGTAAAACTCATGAAAACTTTGATTCCTAATTTGGGAGTGGGAGTGGGAGTGCTCGTTAAGTGACTATGCGATGATATTTTAAAATTAACAAGATTTTGATCCGCGTTTATAAAATGGGATTCATTTTTTGGTATAATTTAATACAAATAAAGATTTATAGATGATATGAATTTTTATTATAAATAAACTATAAAAAAATATTTTTATTACCGAAATGTATTAACGATATGAATTGTCGATGTCAAAATGAAAATTAGTTATCATATCATATATTTATGTCACGGACTAAACAATGATACAATTATAAAGTCAATTCATGCATTATCATTGTCAAATTTCTTATTGTATAACTCATATAAGAAATTTATAATACATTATAATTTCTTATATTAAAATTTCTCATAATTTTAATTTCTTTATATTAATATTTTACTTTTTTCTATGAGCGGTGCACAATATTTTTCAAACCGAACTCCGCAAACTGAAAACATAGTCGGGTTGGATCAATAATAAATCCCAAAAAAATAGAAAGGTTAAAAGATCGAAGGGAAACCGACGAACCGTTAAATTGGATTTGAATCGAATTCAAATCTAAACACAAAATTTAATTTTTTTTATTAATTATTATAGTTTTTGGGCAAAACTATACTTTTAGTTTTTTATAATATTATGATTTTAAAAGTTTTGTTTAATATTTACGATAATATATTTATTTTCAACTCAAATTTTATTTGACGATAATATATTTATTCTCAATCGTAATATTATTTTTCAAAATATCATTAAATTCGATTGAATCTGGTGAGAAGACATCGATCCAAGATCCAAAAATTATCCGATTCGGTTGCCAGTTCGATAGAGATGTCAATTTGGGCTGTAGTTCGCGGGTTTTGTCCAAGTAGCCCTGATGCGGGGCGGGTTTGGGCATTCAAAAAAAAGTCCAAATTTTTGCGGGCCAAATGGGCATTGTCCGTGCGGTATGCGAAACTAGTGTGGGCCAACCACTACGGGTTTGCGGGCCGCAAATTGACCGTAAAACAATTCTTTTTTCCTCTGGAATCTCTCAGTTTCTCCGATAGATAGACTCGTAATAATGTTCAAGGGAACAATTTCAATACTTGAATATCGTCTTCTTCCGCTAGAGCTAGTGGAACGAAACCGACACTATTATTGTGAAAGCGAGATTCATGAAGTATTACTCTCTCCATATTTAAATAAATTTCAATCTTTGTTACTTTCCCGACAAAATATTTTGCAATAACTTTTTCTAACGAATATGTATTTTTCTTAAAGAGATTGATTATAAAATGTGATTAAAGTATATCTTGAAGAACCGTCGTTAGAGGTAACAAATTTTGAGAGTTTTGACATCCTGCAATATTTTAAAAAAAAATCTCGTAGATTTTGTGAATTATCTTCAATGGTATACGATGTACTTAGTATTCCTATCACGACTGTAGCTTCTGAGTCATCTTTTAGCATTGGATCTCGCGTCCTCAACAAGTACAAAATCTGGCGTTCTCTTTTAGCTTCGAAGTCCTCTTTTAGCATTGAGTTTATTTCATCAAAAATTTCTTTTTATTTATATTTGGTTTAACTCTTGCATATTGGTGATGATTTGTTTCATTTGCTTTCGGGTTAGACACTTTTAGAATTTTATTTTCTATAATTTTTGTTTTGAAAGTTATTTTTTAAGACTCTCTAATAAGTTTATTTATGACAGTAATTTGACGACTTTGTTAGCATTTGAACGAAATTGGACCGTTGGCCGATCCGCGAAGCCGCGCAGAACACGCAGAGCGGGCATGGGCACTAATTTTTAACCGCCGCCCGCCATGGTACGGCCCGCACGGACAGTAAAAAAAATCCGCCGCGAGTTGGGCTATTTAGACGCTGACGGCCCAATTTGACATCACTACAGTTTGAGTTCAAAAACATTTAATATTATAAAGATTTAATCATTTCAAAACTGTCATTTTGTAATTGTTAATTAGTCAACTTATTTTTAAATATTATTTTTAATAAATGTTTAGAAATTAAAAGAATAATCATCCACTAATTAACTATATTAATTAGCTGAACTAATGAATTTGATTATCAAGTTGTTAGACAACATATTATGGTGCATAATTAATATTAATACAAGGGTGCAAATTTGGTAATATCACATGATAGACAATGTTGTTGTGCTTCAATTTTAATAGTAAAGACTAGATTCGCGCGAATGTTTTTTAAATTTTTATGTTTTCAATTATGATTGACCACATTTAGATTTTTTGAGTATCGGGTTCAAAATTTTGGTTATTTCGAGTTCGGTTTAAGTTCAAATATTTTAGATCTTTTGGTTATTTTGAATTCTGGGTTCGTGGTTTAGGTTTGACATATTCGGGTTTTCGAGTTTTTTTTTGAATACTCGTACGATTTTTGGTACATATTTGGTTCGAATAATTGCTGATACCCGAAATACCGTGAAACAAAATTGTTATATATATTTTTTTTAAATCATATGACTAAATTTTAACTTTTTTAGGTTCTATAAATTATATTTACAAACTTTATATGTTATTTTAAATTTTTATCACTTTATGTTTTTTTATATTTTCTAGTTTTATTTTGAAAATATTAACATTGTAATATAACTATTTATAAAAGTTATGGTTTTATTTTAAATTTAAAAAAATATTTTAAATTTTGGTGAAAAATGATCATTTTCATTTTTAATTAAGTTCCATATATTCTTAACTAAATCGATATATATAGATATATATATATATATATATATTGGAATAATAATAATAGAATATTCCAATAAAATTAATATCATAACTTAAATGTATTGTCATTTTACGTAATATCCCATATTATAGTGAGATTATATTTAAAATGTACTTCTCTTTTAATAAGATAAACTAGAGTTTGAACCGCAAGACTCCGTAAAATTTTTTTTTTTTAATTTTTATGCTTTCGTTTATGATTGATCAAATTTAGATTTTTCGAGTATCAGATTCGAAATTTCGGTTATTTCGAGTATCTGATTCGATTCAGGTTTAAAATTTTTAGATTTTTTAGTTATTTCGAATTCTGGTTTCGGATCTAGGTTTGACATTTTCGAGTTTTTTGGGTTTTTACGAATACTCATACATATTCGTTAGAGTAATATTGATATCCAAAATACCGTGAAACAAAATCCGTTGAATTTTTATTAATATCATATGACTAAATTTAAAGTTTTTTATGTTATATAAATTGCTTTTATAAATTTTATAGATTTTTTAAAATTTTATCACTTTCTGATTTTTATTTTTATTTTTGTAATTTTATTTTGAAAATTTTATATTTTAATATAATTTCTTTTAAAATTTACGGTTTTTTTAATTTTGAAATAAATTATTTAAAATTTTGGTGAAAATGGTCATTTTTATTTTCTAATTAAGTATCATCTCTTATTAACTAAATCTAAATATATATATATATATATATTGGGAAAACAATAATACAATGTTCCAATAAATTAAATATCATAATTTAAATATAATTATTTTACGTAATATTCCATATCATAGACTCATAGTAAAGTTATTTTTAAAATGTACTTATCTTTTAATAAGATAGATTTATTCTAGAAAATGAATTTAGCTGAAACAAGATCATAAAAACATAACTTAAATATTTTACTATAACTGATCCAACCAATTATAAACAAGATTACAAAATAGGAAAATTTGGCTCAATATTGTTAAGACCTCCATTGATAAATTGAATAACCTTCTAACAAGACAAAACTCAAATAGTACGTCGTATTTTAATCATGTCCCTATTCATCACTCTTCTACGTTCTCTCTATTTTTCTTCTTTTTTTTTATTATTTTTTCTCTTTCTTTTCAACAAAACTCGTTCTAATTTTTTTCAAAATTTTTTATCACAAATACTAAATTCATATTTCGATTGTATAAAAAATATATAGATTTTTTCACATATGTGTAAACTTGAATTTTTAAAATCGAATCTGTTTTTCTATATAAAATTTAATAACACATTTTAACTTAAATAATTTTAAAATAGACGTACTATTTCATATAGTTCAACTTTTCTTTTATCTACGTTTCATATTTTTAATTCAACCTTCAAATATCTATACACATATTTTTATTTATTTGTTTTAAATTTATTATCACTCCTCATAAAATTTACTTACTCTTTTCTAGTTATAAACAATTAAAATAAAAATTGTATAACCATCTTCACAATATCGTTTCGATATTATTTTGTTTACTTGCTTTCGACGATGTGTAATCATGTTATGCATCCATATAATTATTCCTCTCTATAAAAAATCATATTACAAGGTGTATAATGTGTAATATGTGATGCACCTAAAACATTTAATTCATCATATTATAGATAATTAACCTCATAATATATAATTTACCTTCTCATAAGTTCAGTTTGTTTTATTTAATTATATATTAAAATTATATATAATAATTATGTATACGTAAATTAATTTTTTTTTCTAGGTGGTGGATGTTATTGGATTTTCAGACATTCATATATAATACATTTCAATGTAAAAATCATTCTATTTTCCTTATTATATTATAGGGATAAGCAACTTTTAACTTTTTAGTTTACAACAAGGTTCAAATATTCTGTAATTAGCGATGTCTTAACATTTTATTACTCATATACAATTGTTATGTTCTATTTAATTTATTATGTTTAATTATATTATAATTTATTACATCCGCGGAATAGCCGTGCTATTTGAAATAGCACAACAATTAAAATAATCTTTCTATGTAGTCATATTATGTTTATTATTCGGAATAGTTTGTTTATTTTTATTTTATATTAACAATATTTGTAATTATCTAGCATATTGTATGATTGATATCTTGTGTTAGTAGTTGAGTTTTCATATTTTATTACTTATGCAATGTTTATTTTCACTTTGAGTAATTTTGGTGTTAGATTATTTGAAAATTTATTGTACTCGGTAGAATAATTTTACTATTTAGAATAGTAGTACTATTTGAAATAGTATTACTACATGAACTGAAGTATAGTGATTTCATACTGTTTATGATATATATCTTCGTTTTCAAAAAATCAAAATATGTCCAATGTGAAAAAATCTTTTTTTTTGTATATTTAAAATTTTTAAGTTAACATTTTAAATGAAGTTAGAGAATTTTGGGGGCTTAGAGCCTTAGACCATGTACAATGCTAAGAGAATTTTGGGGGCTTAGAGAATTTTGGGGTTCTTAGTCAATTTTTTATTATTTTTTTAGAATAAGAATCCCTTTGGGTTCTTAGCAATTTTGGTCAATTATTGCAAGAACCCCAAATGAGGTTCTTAAATAAAATTTTTTTTTACTTAAACAGATCTGAAACGAATCCGAAACTCCAAAAAACGTAAAAAAATCCGTATCATATCTAAAAAATGAAAAACAAAAAAAACGGATCTCAAACGGAATCCAAAATGGATATTTTTGGTTATTTTGGGTTCGGATCGGGATATTTTAAACATATCCGAAACGGATCCGAAACTCCAAAAAACGTAAACAGATTCGTACCATATCTAAAAACTGAAAAACAAAAAAAAACGGATCTCAAACGGAACCGAAACGGAGTCAAAACGGATATTTTCGGGTATTTTTGGGTTTGGATCGGATATTTTAAACATATCCGAAACGGATCTGGAACTCCAAAAAACGTAAACAGATCCGCATCATATCTAAAAATTGAAAAACAAAAAAAAAACGGATCTCAAACGGAACCGAAAGGGAGTCGAAACAGATATTTTCGGCTATTTTGGGTTCGGATCGGGATATTTTAAACATATTCGAAACGGATTCAAAACTCCAAAAAACGTAAACAGATCCGTATCATATCTAAAAACTGAAAAACAAAAAAAACGGATTTCAAACGGAACCGAAACGGAGTCGATATGGATATTTTCGGGTATTTTGGATTTGGATCGGGATATTTTAAATATATCTGAAACGGATCCGAAAATTCAAAAATCGTAAATGAATATGTAACGGATCAAAATACCGGAAAACAAAAAAAAAAGACCGAAAAAACGGATCTGAAATCGATCCGAAAATGAAATTGTTCTGACCCAAAAAAAAAGCGTAAGAACTGGTCCTTAGATAAGGAACTTTAGAAACGGTTCTTAACAAAAATGTTTTTTTTGTTTTTTTTAATTGAAAAATGTTAAAAAACGCGGGTTAGAACCAGCGCTGCTTATGCTCTTAGAAGAAGAAAAGAGAGAAAATAGTGAAAAAGAAAGCACACACAACTCAGTTACTTAAAAGAGAAAGAGTGATATTCACTTGAGCCAAAAAAAAGTACGCACAACTCCATTTTTTTTTAATATTAAAGAAATGTGTATGTTATATTCTTAATTACTAACTTTTATATGAATATTGGACAAAGTTTTTATTGTTAAATTATTGGGCAAAGTTACCCTACAAAATATTACATAATTTTTTTCCATAAAATTTGAAACGTGAAAGAAAAAAATTTAAAACATCACAAACATATAATTATACGATTAAGTATTTCTTATGTCTTTTAACAAAAAAAAAAGTATGTCTTATGTTTCCGGCCATGTGAGCTTAGCAATCTTTTTATTTATTTATTTTTATTCAAAATTTGATAACTCGACAGGGTGACTTGGATTTTTTTTTTGTTAGACCTTGGGGTTGATTGGTGTTTGGCTGTAAAGACTTTATCATGTTTTAAAGTCTGTACAGTAATATATTTCCCAATCATACTTTTATTTCCTAATTTTTCTCTACAACCTTAAAAGTCCAACTTCCCATTTTTATATCTTTATCGTGTGTTTTTAAGAAGTTTTATTAAAGAGACTTTTGAGTGGATGTAAGATTATTTTCTTTTATTTAAAACAATTAAAAATACATATAGATAAACTCTTAATTTAAAATGAATTATGATTAAAAAATAACAAAACTCTCAAATAATCGACCAATAACCAACTTTTTCTTAAAATTAAGAAACTTTCAAATAAAATATAATTTAGCCAATAACATTTTTTCTTTTACTTTTGGTTTATAAATCTAACGATAATTTTTTTTGATGTTTTCTACAATATAATTATACTTTAAAAAAAATATGCTTAACAATTACAACTTCTACAATTTTGTTAATAATTAAAATTTTATTATTACTAAAAGAAACCGTCGCATTCTCTACAACCAAAAGTTTTTACAATCAAAAGTCTTAAAAGTCTACCGCAAAAACCTACAAAAAAAGTATTAAAAAAATCGAATAGTCCATTCATCGTATAAGCATATAAAGTGAACTAGTTTTGACGATAGAAGTGAAATAATTATATGTTCAAAAATATCGATCTGTGTGAACTAATCGTCTCAATTATGTGTTAAAGTTTAATAACAATTTTACAAACACTAATTATCGAGAGAAAGTCGCTATGACATAGCATTTTAGTATACTTTTCATCGGTCGAGACAGACAGTTCTCGACCACTAATCACCATCATGCAGGTCACAAGCCAGGCGATCGAAATTCCAAAAAAAATTGAATTAGTTTTATTTGTTTTATTCACAACGATAGGTTCCACATTCGAAAGAAAAGAAGCTTAGTCTAGATCGGCCCACGATCGGTTCATGCAAGTCCACGATCGGTTCCACATTCGATAGCTGCAAACAGCTCAAAAAAGGAAAAAAATAATTAAGACGAATTGAAAAAAAAGAGGAAATATTGTAAGAAAAGAGTATAGTAATCATGGAAAAAGAAAATATTTAGACCTAGTGAACATTTTTTTATCGTCTCTAGTCTAGTGGTAAATAATATTTTTCACTAGAGGTAGATAAAGAGTTCATATTCTGATTTTATGAGATAATAATAAAAGTGGTGCAACTACCCACCCACATGTTCCTCTAATCTTACATATGATTTGTGACCAATTCTTTCTATGAGAGTGTCACCTCATTATATGTCATGGTGACAAGTGTTCCGATGACTTTTGAAGTTATTCAATATTTATTCTTCCACTAAATATAATTTATCATGGTTAATTGTGCATCATTAAGAATTTAATCATAATTTAATTGATATTTAAAAGACAATTCAAAGAGAAATCTCATCTACATGTGAAAAAATGATTTACAAATTTTTAATGTTTTTTTAATATTTTTCACCATTATTTATATATTTTCCTTTTTATTCAATAAATTATAAATTTATGAGAAAAATGAGTTCAAGGAAATAGCAAAACCATTTGTCTAATATAACTATATTTCATGATATTTGATAATGAGTAAATAATTAAAATATATTTTGAAGAGTTGAGCCGTAAACTAAATAGACATCATCAAGTCCTCATTAGTAAATGATTTATGTATTTTTTTAGAAAAAATGTATTTCCATTTTTATCTTAATGATGTAAATTTTGTTAAATATATTAGTGTTACCTTAAATTTTCAACAAAAATGTAGTTAATAAGTTTAGAACAAAACCTGTGCATATGCGCCGGTTCATAAGATATCGTGGTGACACGTATCCCTTAGTTATGAATATGACTTGCAATTATTCACTATTTATTCTCCAAAAATATAAGTTATTATGGTTAATTGTGCATCATTAAGAATTTATTTATAATTTAACAAACGTCTACTATGTTTTGGGGGTTTTTTGGACTTCTTCGATGGAGAAGAACAAGAACAAGTTATTGATGGTTTTTAGGGTTTTGAGAGAGATGAGGAAGATGGGCGAAAGAGACAAAAGATCTGTAAAAGACTCTTCTTTGTTATTTCTTAATAAGAGATCGATTACAGGAGAATGTATGTTTCAAAGTCTTGAAGTCGGATCGGATTTCTTAATAAGAGATCGATTACAGAGTTCTTCCCTTTGTATTTATAGCTTGCGAGTTAGGGTTTTCCATTTATCTTATAGATAACTTCTATATTCGAGCTTATCATACAAAAGGAATATTTCCCTAGATTCAAATAAGGCATTTGTCCTTATCTCTTAAGATTTTAGACCGACTTAAGGGATATCCGCCCTACCTCGGCTATGGCCTCGACTTGGCGATGGTGTCCTCGGCTATGGCCTTGGTTAGCACCTACAACTAGGGGTTTATTTTTATGTCTCCTTGGTCTAGGCTATGATCGGACTCTAAGGGAATAAAATTACCCCCAACAGTTGCCCCCCACTCTTCATTTTCCACTTGTGGAATTTGAAGAGTAGATCATGTCTTAAGAGATTTCGGTTCAAACCTTAGTTTGGGATCGAATTTGTGAAAGTAATAAAAATAAGAAAAGCTCCCGCCATGGTTCCCGCTGCTATGACTTCATCCTTAGTGAGTCTCATTAGCGCTTCGTGGACCGCATCTTTTTGATGAACTCTTGGGCTTGGACTCCATGGCGTAATAGGGTCTTCTATTTTTTTATTTGGCCCATAACTGCGAGGGTTATATAGGTGGGAAAGTGATGAGCCTTGGTCATTTCACTTTTTCACTTGCCTCCTCAAAGTCAGGTTAGGGTTTTCTCTCGAAAGGCCACCACTTCCTCTGCTTTTTTTGGCAAGTCTTGGACACATTTCTGATAGATCTGGCTTTCCTTTACCCTTAGTAGCGGTTTTACTGAGGTGATGACAGTAGATCTTCGATTTTGACTTAGAGATTTCACCACCGATGATCTTTTCCGTAGATCTTTGAGCAGTTTCTGACCATTTCTCCTTTGATTCTACAGATTTCTAATGGTTCCCGTCGTTCGCGTCTCTGCCGCTTTAGCTTCCAGTACTTAGGTAACGGTTCTTCTTCGATCTCCGTGGCGAATCGTTGTGCCTTAGTCATCTGATCTCTTTGACAATCTTGTAGAGATCGCTAAAGCATGGTTTTAGCATCTCGTCATCCACTTTTATAGACATGCAACCTGATTTTTTCCCCTTCTGGCTTGCAGGTCCGAGATGGAATCATCGATGGATCGGCTTTAGACTCACCTAGGAGACTCTTGGGCTTCCTCAGTTCCGAGGATCGCCTATAGGTTTCCTCTGTGGTCCAAGGGTGGAGATCGCGTCAGGGCAAGGAATCAGGGTCAACGCTTCACGTCGATCTCTCCATGGCACTTCAGATAGAGTCTGAAGGTGTGTATCACCTGCGGTGACAGAGTGACAACCTTCGGGATCTTCCATCGAGCTAGGCAACGATGGCGGATCATCGTCTTGGCTGTTGCAATGGCTATCCGAATGGAATTCCACCTTGGTGGTCTCCTCCTCCCGTGTTGGACATCCTTGGTGCTTCCCTTGGATTTAACTTGCCAAGGCCACTCACGATGAGGACTAACGGAGTTGAGATGGATCTTCGGGTCAAAGGTGAGCCATGTCAGCATCAGAAACCATGGTCGGAAGACGATGGAACCCTTAGTACGACCGCCCAACCATCTTGGACCATTGTAGCCACAACAGCTACAATGGACAGGCTTGGGTTCCCTTGGACTCTTCGGGGTCTATTGCCACCATGGCAATAGAAGGAATCAAGGCTTCTCCACCTTTGGCTTCTCTCTACGACCCTTGACCCAGGTGTTTATAATGTGGTCTGATCTTATCCTCCAAAGGATGCTTGATGTGACCCCTTGGTGTAGATCCGTCCTTTGTGGATAGGCACTCTCGGTCCAAGGCAGGGATGCGTCCTTAGCCTTAGTAGAAGTTAGGCCACGCCGTTAGCTTCGGTTTATGCGGGTTCCAGGATATTGCATGACTTCTCATCGTAGCTTAATCATTAGAGATGTACTGATGAGACTCAACGTAATAGCTTCCATTCTTCTAGTAAGACGCTTTGTTGTATTTAGCTTGTCATCCTTCCTTTGTAAAGAATCTTCTGATGATGTAATAAAATTCATGTGCTCCTTCGCCTTTTGTTTATCTAATATCAAAGCTTATCGCCATGGCCTTTTACCACATCTGACTTGGCTTCCATTCCTTCGACCCATTCCTTGCCTTAGCCTTGGCTTTTACGCTATGGGAATCTGAACTTTCTTCCGAGGTAGTCGTCGTCTTTGAATGTGAGATATGAATACCTTTCTGTGATCTTTCCTTTGTCATCTTAAGGGCTCATAGTAATCGCCTTATAGTAAGAATGTCATTTCCGCCAGTGGAGGCCATGACCGATCTCGATATTTCTTCCAAGAGGCAAAAGTCTTGATACCCTCAATGGCTTTTTATTGAAGGCCACATGAATCAACAAACGCCATCTCGATTTGTGTACATTGGTTTTGCCTAGCACCGTATTTTACCCTGCGTGGGTTTCCTTACGGGTGTTGAACTTCTTTCAGATTTCACGCCTATGAGCTTGTTCTTACATGGTTTAGCCTTGAAGCTCTTGTGAGTTTGAGCTTTGAAACCTTCAACCTTGACAAACCGCTAGGGCTTTCATCTCACCTCCTGCTCAGTTCTTTCTTGTTGCTTTTCACTCCTTCGATCTCCTTATTGTTCAGTCATCTTTTTAGTCTTATCATCTTGGTAGACATGCTCTATCGATGAGACGCCGAATCAATATTACAGCCTTGGTGAATCGCAGGCCTTTGCAATGAATGAGCTTGCGCTGGTTGCGGTAGATTATCTCCATACTCCTTTCTGAGGGTATAGGCTGTGGATTCTGGATCTATCTTATTTGATCCTATCAGGTCCATGGCAGAGGTTAGCTAATCGTGTTCTCTTTTAGAGTTCTAGGGCTCTCTTGCTCTTTGGCATGACATCTGGATTTGCAGGGCTCTCAACCTTAGGCGGCTGGAGCGTTCTGATCTGTTGGTTATGGCCGCTCTACTAGGGCCTAGATATCCATAGATTTACAAATTTTTATATTCGATATCTAAGTCCGGGGGCACATGTCCTGGAGTACCATGGTTTCGTGGTGGTCTTAACCATGAGTTGGGGCCTCAAGCCCTTGGTGAGCTAAGGTCCCTTGCTAGCTTCACGTCATATGAGTCGCAAGCTCATAAGCATTTAGTTAACAAGCCTTAGTCTCGATTGGGATGCATGTTTTAATACATGAGATCGGTGGGCACACCTGCCTCTAGGCCCAGAGACTCCATGGCGGTGGCACAAGGCCTCTTTGGACATTTAGTCCCTGGGCCGAAGTCTTATTGAAATCTTGTGTCATAGTTTTTTCTAGCTTTATTGTGACCGACCGGTTTTAAGTTTTTCTATGAGCCGCATACTAGGATGGAAAGGGGTGCACATATCCATTAGTTTTGCTAACTCATAGTTTTGATGCATTGCATCTACCATCTTTAGGATATGGTCCGTATTTCGCCACAACCTTTCAACCATGGTTTTTTGGACCTCGTCCGCATTCTGCCATGACCTTTCGATCATGGTTTTTTAGGTTCTGGTTCGATGGACCATAGTTAGGAGCATGTCCACATTCTGCCTTGACCTTTCGAATATGGTTTTTAGGATCTCGTCCGCATTATATGGATTTTTTTTTTTGCACAAGGCCTTGGTAAATTCCTAAGGAGCTTTTTAAAGATGCTATATCTTTTTTCTTTAAAGGAAATCGTTTTCTTTTCTTTCAAGAATGTATTTCAAGATCTGTAATTTCTTTCGTCAAAGAACAGCGAAGCTTTTATTACATAATTGAATTCTAAGAAAAACGATGGCCATCTCATGGCTAAGAAGGGATTCACAGGCTTATGCCAAGGCCTTCCTGCCTAGAATAGATATTCTAGCTGTTCTGTTATTTCATACCCTCGTGCTCTCGTCAGGCTCATTTTTTGCATGTGGCCTTGCCCCCTGACTGGTATGCGACAATATTCTTTGAGGGCTGCTTTCTTTGTGCAACGGCTCGGCAGAGATCTCCATGGCGGTGGCCATCGAGCGAAGTTTTGGAGCAATGACTCTGAGGGTCGTCTGGTAGCATGAGCGGGCCCGTTTTTGATCTCCTCTAACTTCCCTTATTCCCCATGGTGTTGGGAACTTCAAGGATTGATGTAGAGTTGATGGAACAACCTTCATATCATGTATCCAAGGCCTCCACATTATTGCGTTGTACGCCGAGGAGCAATCTATGATGAGGAACTTGGTCTTTTGGTTGACACCTCCAGAGTATACTAGTAGGATTACTTCTCCCATAGTTTGCTTTACTTCGCCACTGAATCCGACTAGAGAAGTGGACTTTCTTGTGATTTCTTCTTCGTTTAGTCCAAAGCCTTCAAAGGCGTTGGTGAAGATGATGTTAGTTGAGCTGCCATTGTCGACGAGGATTCGCTCCATGAGGCAGTTTGCAACTTTCAATGATATCACCAGGGCATCGTGGTGCGGAGTCATCACTTCTCTGCCAATATTAGTGATGAAGCTTATTAAGCTAGGTCCATCTTCGCGCTCTTTGCTAACTGCCATGACATCCACTCCATGGTTGATCTTGGCAGCGCGAGTGCTTCTCTTGGCAGCATATATTGTCACCCCGCTTACTTCTGATCCTCCAGTGACGAAGTTGACATCATAACCGTGCCTTGGCGAATCAGGCCTTGACCCCATGGGAACGTCATTCTTGGTCTGTTCATGAATGAGTTCCCTTCCTATTTCTGAGAGGAACTCTCGTAGGTATCCCTTTCTGAGAAACTCTTTCAATTTGAGCCTTAGCTGGAAGCAATCCTCCGTTAGGTAACCGTGGTCGTGGTGAAAATCGCACCACTTAGATGTGTCTCTCTTGTGCTAAGGGGCGCACATCTTTACAACCCATTTGACCTTTCCATACATACGTCCCAGCTCAGTCACTATCTCAGCCGAAAATATCACCATGTTGGACATGTCGGGACAGGTCATGGGAACGTACTTCTCGTGTCCTCTATGGCCACCCTTAGCAGAGTTTTTAGGTCTAGACCTAGCATTAGGCTTATCGTCCCTGGAGGCCTTGGAGGGACTATGGCTTTTGAGATGATTTCTCTGCGCCAGTTAGGCCTGATAAGCTGGGTCTCCTTCCCATTTAATTTGGGCCCAGGTCCTGGAGAGTACGTCCTACATGGTTTGGCAGGGAGACTTAGTGAGGTCCTTGTACAGGTTGCCGTCGTGCAACAGCCCTTGCTTGAAGGTTGAGATGGTCGTGGAGACGACGTAGTTATGGACCGACACTTCCACTCCATTGAATCGATGGAGGTACTCTCTCAAGCTCTCGCCAGGGCGTTTATTAATCCGATAAAGGTCATTAGAATCACGTTTCAAGACTCGGCTGCTAGCGAACTGTTCAACAAAGCGGGTTGTCAGCATGGTAAAGGAGTCGATGGAGCCATTGGCAAGGTTGGAGTACCTTAACAGCGTTGGCCCTGTGAGGGTTGCTCTAAATCCCTTGCACATACAGACCTCCAAGAGCTCATAGCCGACGGGGGTAGTGAGCATGCGTTGGCGATACTGCGAGATGTGCGCGTCTGGATCAGTGGTCTCATCGTATAGAGTCATGGTTGGCCAATAGAAACGAACAATGTATATGCGTAGGAGTTGGGAGCGTTTCTGATAATCGGTGGAGCTACTCCTAGCAGACGCTTTATCATGTTCTCCATGGCTTCTAGTCTCCCCGTTAGCATGGCTTCCAAACCAAGAGCCTCGTTATCGTTTCCCTCGTAGGGTTTGCTAGGGTCGCTTTTGTGGTAGGAGCCAGGGTCCGGGTGAGACCTAAGCTTGGAGTCTGATGCGTCCGAGCCTCCTTAACGACCTCCGGTGGCATCTCGCCTAGGGTCTACATCGACGACACTTTTCTCTTGAATTTGGCACGCCTCTCATCGTCTTCGCCATCGTCTTCGAGCGTGTCAGCATCTGTCTCCGCCATTAAGGCTTTGAGAACCGTGTTCTCATCTTTTAACTCCTTTAGACGAGCTTCTTTTTCTTTCAGTTTTACCATAATTAGCTCGTACTCCTGCAGCTTTTTCGCGATCTGCTCGTGCTCTTGGAGCTTCGCCGCGGTCGCCGCATCATCGGCTGTCTGGGGTACTTTTTCTTCGGTTGGATTCGCAACTACTTCTTCGGACACAGATTCGAGGTTTCTGCTACTTCTTGGTTCGGATGAACTGTCGGATTCGCTCATCTTTGGTGCTTTGTTCTTGTTGAAATCTCTCTCTCCTTCTAGCGCCAAACTATTTGGGGGGGGGGGGTTTGGA
>OVAN01001449.1:0-40982 GCA_900406275.1 Anastatica hierochuntica
TTAGGGCAAGACCTAGGCTTACTTTCGGTTTTAGGGGGTGCGGTGACTAATACCGACTTACATATCCCGTTGTGATTTCGACTTGATTCCATACCGATTTGGAGTCCGCGATATGTTCTCTGCTTATACGACTCGTCTGGTTGGAATCGAGCATCTCTCCAGAGACAATTTTTAAGTCGTCTGGAAGCGCTAACCAAAATTTTTGATTTCTTTTATAGCGCGCTATTATCCTAGTCGGATGTAAGGGGACCAATTCGAAAAAGGTCGGTTGTGTTTGTTTAAGACGGCTTACGTACTCGTCAAGGCCAACGACGAGCATGGTTTAAGAGCGTGTGCTCGTTCGTAATTTTTAGTCGCAGACGAACTGTTTTGGTTGAGTTCGGAATCGCGTTTTTTGGAAACTTGCGACGTCTCGCTCGTTTCCGAAAATCTTTCCGTTTAGGTGGCGCGATGCGTAAAATAGCATGCTTCAGTCAAGGTTTATTAAGGAGGATATGGTTACGCTATATGATTTCTGTTTCGAGTCGTACGATGCTATTCGGGCGTCTCGAGCGAATCATAGATTGCTACGGTTGCCGCTAAATTACCTGCGATACGAATTATTTTTGAGATAAAAGAGTATTGCGAGATTTGATGGAAATCATATGGCGTTTTCTTGTTATCGAAAAAGTTTCAGAAATATGGAGTACAAGTCGGATATTCTAAAATGTGGGAGTATACGAGTATATGTACACCCACTCCCCCCTTTTTAGAGGAAGGGGACAGTTGAACCCCTCTTGCGAGGAGCTACCTACGTACCTCCTCCAAGGATCAAGCCGTCTCGTTGTTCAGGTTTGTCGTTGGGTTTGACTTTTCGCTTGGAGGAGTTGCGTCGGCCGTTTCAGTATCAGGGACTATGGATGGGTTGACGGTTTCTTTTGATGCCGCGAGTGTTAGATTTCCAGGGGCGTTGGGCTTGGAAGGATGCTCATTTATTTCTTCCGGAGTCGTTGCCTGTGTCGATGATTCTGGATCATCTTTTGCCGAAGCGTTTTCAGTTGTTGGCTGAGTTAGCTTTGCGCGCTTTGGCTTGGCCATGGGTGTTACTGCCACTTGCCTCAGCTTGTGTTCGGCCAGGAAACAAAGTCGCACTTGTTTTTGACACCCCCAGATTATGTCGATTCCGTAGGGCGTTGGGAACTTGATTCCCAGGTGATAGGTCGATGGGACTGCCTTCATGGAGTTTATCCATGGTGTTCCCATGATGACGTTGTAGATTGCAGGGTGATCGACGACAGCGAAGTCTACGATTTTGTGACTCCTTTCGCTACTACCGGAAGCTTGATCGATATGATAGTCATCGATGTTAGGCCCGAGAAGCCCGTGAGCGGTTTCGGCGTCAGTGTGACCTCGGACAAAGCGACGTTCATCTTGTTGAGAGTGTCGCGGAAGATGATATCGACGGTGCTTCCCGTATCGATCAGGATTCTCGCGACTTCGAGGTCTCTGATGACGAGGTCGATTACGAGCGGATCGTTGTGCGGTTTGTTCAGTCCGACAGTTTCGTACTCCTCGAAAGTGATCACGCTGTTTTCGGCATCGCCGAGAGGTGTGAACTAGTTTGCGCTTGTCTCAGCCTTGTGGTGATAGTCCTTTATTGATGAGACAGTGTCGCGAAAGAACTGGGTTCCTCCCATGATCATGTTTACTCTGCGGCGACTCGAGTCGTTGCCTTTTTCATCAGGTTTCCTGGCGCGTTTTGCGTCAGCCTGGGCGACGTCGCGCGGGAGCGCTTTGTCGGTTTCGGGTTGGCGGTTGGCATCGCTAACCATGTCTTTAATGTTGGTCACGTCCGAGAGTTCTCCTGCGTGCAGTTTTGCCGCAAGTCTCGCTCCAAGAACTTTGCAGTTCGCAGTGGAGTGTCCTTTTGTCTAATGAAACTCGTAGAAGGCCTTCTCATCGTAAGTTGCATTCCGCGTCCAGGTATTCCCCGAAGTTCTCCCTTGTTAAGCCTGGGAGTTAACGGAATAGTTGTGTGCACCTCGGAGGTCTTCTCCCTCGTGGTGGAAATACTTGTCCTTTCGGAGAGTCTTCTTCTTAGATTTTTGTTCCGGGACAGAGTCTCTCGAGGACGCCTTCGACGGCTTATGCTTCTGCGATAGGACCTTCATCTCTTCTTCGATAATTATGAAGTTCGTTGCTTTGTGAAGCGCGTCCTGGATCGTTCGTGGCTTCTCGAGGGAAATCCACTTTCTGAACTTAGACTTGTACCAGTGAGTTTTGCGAAGGGCGTCTACTGTGACCCTGTCGCTAATCCCGCTGACTCTCGACATCACCAATTTGAACCTTGTCATGAAATCTCGTAGAGATTCGTCCTCGCGTTGGGATAGGCTCCATAGATGGACGTCAGAAGTTTCTCGATCCATGAACATAGAGTACTGCTTGAGAAATTCCGAAGAGATCTAGCGAAAACTTCTGATGGATTTTCGTCTCAGATGGGACAACCACTCGAGGGCGGCTCCCTGGAGATGATCGACAAAAAGGTGGCAGAAGCCAGCGTCTTTTTCGCCTTCCTTGAGTTTCGATCTCGCCAGCGCGATCTGGAAACTCTGAAGGTAAGCTTTCGGGTCGGTGGTCTTGTTATACGTTGGGATCTTCAACTTTCCGGGATATGAGATCTTCGTGTTTGTAATGTGAGCAGTGAAAGGAGTCTTTTGAGCCTCGTCGAGGAGTCGATCAATCTCTGGTGCAGCGCTGGTCGCGTGATGGATCTGCGACTTTACAACTTTCACTTCTGCCGCAGTATTCGTAATGTAGTAGTGGAGATCATCGAGATCGTGACTGGCGATTTTGCGAGAAGGCCTGCGCGTTCTGTTAGCAACCCTGGCCTGCTCTTCAGCCTGTTCCTGTTGCTCAACCCAGAGGACGCTTTCTTCTTCCTCCGTCATGGGTTCATCGAGCCGAGAACTACGACGAGTTTCGCGACCTCTAACCCTTCTCGGGTGTATGTCATGATCCTCATCCGTAGGGTCGGAGTGATTGCTGAAGTCCAGGTCGATTCGCTCGGTCTCATGTTCCTCCGTTTCTTTTTCAAGGGCTGGGAGGTCATTCGCGTCAGCCCGGGTTGCGACAGGTGTGATCTCATCGGGATTTGGTTCTGATGGTTTCTCCTGCGTGCCCCGGAGTGCTTCAGACAGAGTCGCGAAGTTGAGCCTTCTTCTGCGGAGTCTAGTTGCTCTACGCGGAAGGATCTTTTTCGTTCTCGCGGTTAAGGCCTCAACCTGTTTCGAGAGAGAGTTGGTGAGTTGGTCACGTTCTACCGACTTCTTTTTGAGATTTGAGAACATGTTTTTGATCTCCTGGAAGGCTGCGATGTTTAGGTCAGCATTGACCGCGGTGATGTTCGTTGCCGGAGTGATTTCAACAGTGTCGTCGGCGTTTTCGCCTTCACGAGCTGGTTTGTTGTTCTGTTCGTCGGTGTTCATGATTGATCTGTGAATTAGCGTGAAAGATATCGCGTGTTCCCCCTCCTTCTAGCGCCAAACTGTGGGAACCGAAATTCTCACTGTCAATGTTATGTTGTTAAGGGACTCTCTGTAGCCAAAAATCGACAGATCAAGCAGTGAATGCCAAAGTTAATCGATAAAGAATACGAAACTAAGCTGCGAGATAAGATCAAACAAAAAGCGTGAGTAAAACGAATATGCGAACAGATTGCGAGATTCAGGTTAACGAGATTCGTATGGCGAAGTTGAGATGAATAGCGAAGTAAAGACAATACGAAACAGATTGCGAAGCGAGATATGTAAAACGACAGTAAAGTAATAAGATTCGTAATGAGAAACAGTATGAACACGAAAAGAGAATCGTGGATCAAAACATGAACGAATACGAATAACAACAATCGAAACACACAGATAACGAAGAAAGTATAAGGGATCTTATTAAAATTCGTGGTCTGAGCGCGCGCAACTGGTGTTAAGCCGTGGCCGTAAGAACTGTTGGTGACGACTACCTAGAACTACAGTGTAGACTCGTAACCTAGTTGAGACACAGCTCACTAACGAAAACAAAGTAAGAACCCTTATTTCTTCTAAGTGTTTTGCGGTGACGAAAATTGTGTTGTATATCCCTCATCCTTCTCCTTCGCACCCTTTAAATAGATCTTCGTGAGCTTGGCTCGTTTCCTTTTTCGTCCCTGATTTGTGCATATCCTTTCGTGGAAATACTCCTTTTTCCCTGATTTGCATATATCTTTTTGAGATCCTTCCTTATCTTCTCGAAACTTAACATTTTCGCGAATCTCTAGTAAACCGTCATTGTAGATGGGCCGATTCTCGCCCGAAATCGTAAGTGGACCGTTATCGCGGTTTGGGCCCTTTCGGGCCGTTTTGCGGCTAAGTGATCTTAACAATTTATTGCGGGAAATTGTTTCTCGTAAGTCCAAGCGGTAATAGTTTCGTGAAATGATAAGGCCGACCGTATAGTTTAGATTCTTCCGGAGTTTAAGTTAACCGTCGTCGTTTTACACGATCGATACGAAGCCTACGAAAAGTACGAATCCTTACGACTATCATCACGACGGTTTGACGGAAACTCCAATCGAGACGAAATGAGAGACACTCAAGTGAAGATTTGAAGGAAATAACGATCGGAAAGGACGTGGTTCAGTCAACGGATAACGGCTGAACGTTATCGTGTCTCAGCACCAACCAGCGCCAAGATAAGGCTTCTGTCTTGGCACCAATTGGCGTCAAGACCAATCCTTGGTCTTGGCGCCATTTGGCGCCAAGATAGACACTTTGTCTTGGCACCAATTGGCGCCAAGACCATGCCTTGGTCTTAGCGCCAATTGGCGCCAAGATGGACCTCCGGTCTTGTTTCCAATCGGTATCTAGATCGACCTCTAGTTCAGTCGTCAATCGGTTTCAAGACTCGTTCGTAAGTTTGGCGTCAATCGGCGTTTAGACATTTCTCTGAAACGACGCAGTTCTCTGATCCTTTCAGTGGTTTCATATCACTCTGAAGGTTGTATCGTGTGGCCTTGATGAGAGTTATCCGAGAACCATCGATGCTAACTTTAGCATTTGGATGCTCTAGTTTCTCGCGGACAGATAGACTTTATGCGGAGATTGGTCATGATCGACTATCTTCGAAGCTTCGAAACCAGGTCGAGAAGAGACAGCCTGAACGATAAGAATCTCGGAGTTTTCAGACATCCTTACAATTCCTGTGTCCGAAGGAGAAAACATCGTTCCTGTAATCCTTTTCAGGCATCGATTTCGTCGAGATAATTTTGGACCCCAACAGTTATTTCAAGTTCATATCAAATCTTAAAAATTAAATGATAACCATTTTAGAACCAAAATACTAAATGATTTGGTTCGTGGTTTGGTTTAACGTAAACTATACAAAAGAGTCAAAACTAAACAATACAAAAACTCTTATGTTTTAATCAGATCAAACAAATTTTGAACAAAAATATACTATTCGGTTTGATTTCTTAAAACCAAACATATTCGAAATATGAAAAAATAATTTTCTAAGTGATCATGTTAGGTTAATTTAAAAATGTTAGTTTCATATTTTTCAAAATCCTTACAATCGTTATAGGACAAAAATACACTATTTTAAAAGTATTTAACATTTTATACAGTTTGAGTTTATGAAATTGGATCTAAAAATTAACAAATTTTGTCGTGTAGTAAATTTTAAATTTTGTTTTCAAAATATTCCAAACTGAAATATTTAATTTTTTATCATTTTGATTTATTTGCAAAAATTAATTTAAAACCGAAACACTAAACTGTCCGACTCGATTAAATTAACCTTATAAGATCAAATCTAAACAATAGAAATTTTTTTATTTTCTAACTCAGTTCAAACCATTTTAAACCACAATAAATAAATACTATTTGGTTTGAGTTGTTAAAACCAAACATATAAGAAATACGACGAAAGATATTTTCTAGAGAACCGTGTGTGTTTGTTTTATATTATAAGTTTATTGCTCTTCAAAAATCTTACAACTGATGTAAGATAAAACAACACAACACTTTAAAGTTATTTAATTTTTTATGTATATTATACTTAGAAGAAAACAATTTAATTTTTTATTGCATACAATGTTTTTTTTAATTTTAGATTATTATCAAATATTAAACTCAAATATTTTATATTATTAAATTTTTGACATACTTCCTTTCTTTAAATAATTTTTTTTCATAACCATATAATTTCCGTTTCGTTATTATATATTTATGTTAATAATATTAAAAAGTAGTTTGAAAATTTTTGGATCGTATATAAATCGATTTTTGATTTGGAAATAATCTTATTGATAGTATCTATATAATTTTAAAATAGGAATTTTATTTTATGAAAAACTTATCCTATTGGTTAGTTTTTCCTCAAAATTCTCTTTGATTGACACGTAGGATTTTCTCTTCTAATTTTCTCTCTCCGTCTCCTAAATTGATATATTAGATAACATGTGTTTAATAAACATAATTTTAATTTTTAAAAAATTTTAAAGTTTTATCATAAAACTTTTTTATGTGAATTAATAATATTTTGTTGATACTGTTTTTTTAAAAAAAACATTGGTATTTGGAAAATATTTATAAGAATGAGATTAACTCTTTACATTTTTTTAACAACCAAATATTTGCTCGGAACCAAACCAGAAAAAACATGTGAAAAATTTTGAACTGGTTCGATGCTCAAATGTTTTCGAGTTTAGGGTTTTACTTGAACCGCACCCAAAGCTCGAAGTAGTATATGGTAGCCCCGAACTTTTGCACACACATATACATACATTCTTACTCTTATACCCTTATATTCGTATACTTGCCTTTGTTAATCCGAATTTCCGAACCCAAATCCTGAAACAACTAAAAAGTCAGAAAAAAGCCCCAAAAATATTAGATTAAAACCCAAAATATCTGAAAATTAGACAAATATGCAGAAAACTGAACCCTAATCCAAGAAATCCGAAAAAATCATAGGATTTATCCGGGTTTTAATAGTTTTATAAAATCTAATCCGCCCCTAAAAACCCAAACTTAACTTTTCAAAAGCCAGGATGGATCTTATAGGTCTAGAGTTCGGACTTGAACCTGATCTGAACCTGAACAGCATCACGAACGCCTAGCCTTAACTTACATATATGCAGTAGTAATAAAATATTATAATTTTAAATTTTCATATATACTATAGTATAGATATATCAAAACCGAGTTACTATAAAATCAATAATATATGATTGATCTATAGTCTTGTATTGAAAATTATTATATATTTATCAATACATGTATGCTAACACACGTTAACTATATAACTATTGATACTTGTATAATGTATAAAGTGATTAATACTAATAACATAATTTTAAATAATTTAGTTCTACATGGGAGAAGAGTATATAACATGGAATTAGCAATATTTATATTGTATTGTTAAGCAAATAATAATGGTTGTTAGTATTATTTCTAATGATTATGAATAGGTCCAAATTTAAATGACATCTTTTTTAAGTAGATAAAAAGTATGACTTTGTTTTAATATAATAGATGACATATTTGATTATTTATGTTAATCAATTAAATATATAAATTTCTAAAAAATGTTAGTAATTAAAAAGGATATTAATAATGAATAAATTTTAACTATAATTTTAAATTTTATTTAAAGTTATAACAAAATTTGTTGAGAAAAATATAACAAATTCTTACGAAACCTTTTAAATAGTTTTTATTAAATAACACATTAGTTAATCTTATAATTAGTAATATAATATTATTATAAATTAATGTTAACTAAATATTTATGATAAAAACTAAAAATTCTAATTAATATAAATTTTATAATTATAGTCATTATTACATTAAATAGAAGTATTATATGGATTAAATATGTACAAATTGTATTAAATAGGTAAATAAACCTATTTTATTTCTTTTAAATTCTTTATTTAAATAAATTATCATTCATCACTAAAACGGGTTAAAATTTGCAAACTATGTAATATTATACAAAAAGTAAATAATTAACATATCTTAAACTTTTATATCTACAATTATATATCTTTTTTTTTAACAATTATATATCTTCAAAAACATATTTTGAAGAAGATTCTATGTTTAATTATTTCAAATCATGAATTTATTGTACCTAACTCAAAACTTAATAACAATTAATAAAAAATAAAATGTATAAAACAAATTAGTATATATTAATAATATAATATGAAAAAATACTCGCACCAACTTGCGGGTAAAACTCTAATCTATCTATTCTATTAAAGCAGAGTCACTATTTTTATCTACTATTGACAAGCCATAGTAAGACTATTTAATTAATTACATATGATATATTTGACTATTTATGTTAATCAATTAAATATATATATTATTTCTTAAAAATCTTAGTAATTAATAAGAATATTAATAATGAATAAATTTTAACTATAATTTTAAATTTTAATGTTAGTTATAACCAAATCTATTGAGAATTAATCTAACAAAATCTTATTAAAAATTTTAAATAGTTTTTATTAAATAATGTATTAATTAGTTTCGTAATTAGTAATATAATATTATTATAAATTAATGTTAATTAGAAATTTATTATAAAAATTAAAAATTCTATGATAATAAATTTTATAATTATAGGGTATATTACATTAAATAGAAATATTATATGATTTAAATATGTAAAAAATGTATTAAATCGGTAAATAAACCTATTTTATTCCTTTCAAATTTTTTATTTAAATAAATTATCATTCACCACTAAAACGGGTTAAAATTTGCAAACTATGTAATATTATACAAAAAGTAAAATACTTAACATATGTTAAACTTTTATATCTACAGCTATTTATCCTCGAAAAATATATTTTGAAGAAGATTCTATGTTTGATTATTTCAGATTGTGAATTTCTTGTAACTAACTTAAAAGTTAATAACAATTAATAAAAAAAAATAAAATGTATAAAACAAATCACTATATATTAATAATGTCATAAGAGATAATTGAAAATGTTTATGTCAATATTAAAGTTATACATTTATAAGATGAAAAAATATACGCACAGACTTCCGGATTAAACTCTAATTTATTCAATTAAAATAGAGTCAATATTTTTATCCACTATTTACAAGTTATAGTAGAACCACTTAATTAACTACATATGACATATTTGATTACTTATATTAATCAATTAAATATATAATATTTCTAGAAAATCTTAGTAACCAATGAGGATATTAAGAATAAATATATTTAACAATAATTTCGAATTTTATTATTAGTTATAACAAAATATGTTGAAATACTACTAAAATTTGAAAATATTTTTCTATTGAATAATGCATTAATTAATTTCGTAATTAGTAATATAATTGTAACACCTAGTTCTCATTCGTCAGGGTCTCCGTGCGTGTTAACCACACATTCACCCAACCTCAACACCACCAATTCAGAGCATCTACGAGAATTTAATCCTTAAATCAAAACGAGAATTTAATCTTCAAATCCACTAAGAATTTAATCCTCAAACCGGACAATGTTAATTAAGCCAAAAAAATAAAATCCAATAACAAAGCCAAACGAGATTTCAGCAAAACAAAGCAATTAACCAAGCCTAAAATCGTCCACAAACTTTATTAAAAATAAAACCCGAATCCCTGAAAACAACACCAACTCAGCCTTCATCTTCCCGGATACTCGTCATACTCAACTGCAAAGACAAAAGAGGGGGAGAGACGAGAGAGAGAAGGGGGGGGGGGAAGTGATAGGGGAATCACTCAGTGAGGGGGTGAGTTGCTAAACACGCAACTCCGCAGAAAAGACTTAGAAAACTGTCTAAATTTAACATACATTTAACACCAAACACAAGACCTATTGCACCACAACAAGAAATATGGCATCCAAAAATACCATGCACAAGGCCCCTGGCTCCACTACGTAACAGGTATGTATGGTCTCCAAGGATTTCTTTCCTTCTCCAGGGGCGAAAATCATCCTCCTCTAACCATCAGACAATCTCAAACAAAACATCTTATTACACTAGGCAATCCTAGACCTACTCATGCTCAATCATCAAACATGATTGACACGACACGCAAATAGGACAACAAACAAGACTCATTAAACTTATACTAACATAAAAATTAAGAATCCTAAACCATTCCTAACGGGGGAATAGCTACGGGTTTAGCTCCTCACCTTAACCTGAAGATGCGGTTGACACTTGATGCAAATGATCTACTGAATCGGTTGGTACTCATTTTGACCTGAACCTAAACGGAATCCAGGTTAGTCCTTAAACCATGACCTACCTAAAAAAGAAACTTTCTATTTATAAAAACTTTCCATAAATGGAAACTTCTAGAAAAGAAAATTACTAAATCAGGAAACCTTCCCAAACTTGTAACTTTCCTAAAAAGGAAACTTTCCATAAATAGAAACTTTCTAAACTGGAAACTTGCCAAAAATAGAGAGTTTCCATAAATGGAAACTACTAAACCCGAGGCATGGAAACTACGAAAACACGGAAACAACGGATAAGGAAACTATGAAAAGCTCAGAAACACGGAACTGCCTCTCGGGAACCTCAACGACGGTGAAAACGGAGAGGGAGGCTCATGGATTCCCGCAAACAGCGGCTCAAGACGACGGCGCGAGAGGAGCGGTGACGTTGAGGCTTTATCAACGACAGAGACGACTAGGCGGAAGGTTGCGGCGCTAAGATTTGTTAGGGACCAGCAGTGAGGGCTCGATCGGGCTCGGGATTCATCGACGGATGCACGGACGACGTCGGTTCGCGGCCACAGAGGAAGAGCGGCAGCGATCGGACCTCAGATAGTTGCTACGACGCTCTAGAGGAGGAGATTGGGGCTGGTGGCTCTTGGATTGGTGACAGACCGAGAGAGAGGAAGTAGATCGGCGGTGCACGGGCAAAGGAGGAGGAACGGTGGCATTGCGGGACCCACAGACGACGATGGGAAGGTGCCGCGTTGGCTCGGATCGCGTGCGAGTGACTCGACGACTAGGGTTATCGGTTCTCTCGCGGGATATAGACATCATTTCGCTTCTCGCCTTGTGATGTGTTTCCCAAGGATCCAACGACGCCTTTAAATAAAGAGAAGAACACGAGTGAGGCCCTAGGGTTTGCGAGATTTCTGGTAATTGGCTGGGATTTCCTTTTCCCGTTGCAGCATTTAAATGGGCTGAGTCAGGGACGTTATAATTCTCCCCCACTTCTATGGGATTCATCTTTGAATCCTAAATGTTCTCCGTTTGTCTTCCGGACTCTCCGAGCAGTTCTGGATAATCCCTCTGCATTTCTCTTTCAACCTTCCAGGTCTCTTCCTGAATATGGTCTCCCTTCCAACTAACCTTGACCATGGTCACTTTCTTTCCCTGAATTTCTTTTCCTCTATTTCCAGAATCTCTGCTGGCTGACTCTACACTGAGAAGTTCTTTTGTAGATTTGGTTGCGGAGTAGGCAGAATAAGCTTGGGTTCTCTGACGACGTTTCTCGAAACTTAAAAATGGAAGACGTCGTGAAAATCTGCCAACTCTTGCGGTAAGGCTAGCTTGTAGGCTAGTGCACCTATCCTCTGAACAATGGGTTACGACTACATAAACCTTGGCTTCAGCTTTGTCTGTCCTTTCCCTTGCTTTCCTCCTTGAAGGTTTCTCATTGTTAGAGATACCATATCCCCTACCTCAAATTCCAGATCTCTTCTACGGTTGTCGACATAGCTCTTGTGACGATCATGGACTTCTTTTAATCGTTGTTTGAGCATTTCTACCTGCTACTCGGTCTCCTTAACAATTTTTGGTGCTAAATCTTGGGTCTCCCCCACTTCGGACCAACACAGGGGCGTCCTGCATGGTCTTCCGTATAAAGCTTCATAGTGTGGCACCAACGTGATAACTATTGTTGTACGCAAACTCAACAAGCGGAAAATGCATAATTCAGCTATCTCCCCATTCAAGTACACATGCCCTCAACATGTCTTCCAGAGTGTGGATTGTCCTTTCTGGATCTAAATAAGGGTGAAAGGCAGTATTGAGGTTTACCCTTGTCCCCATAGCCTTCTGAAAAACTCGCCAAAACATAGAGGTGAACTTGATGTCTCTATTGGATACGATACTGACTGGTACCGCATGAAGTCTGACTATCTCATCGATGTATCTCTGCGCCAACCGGTCGACACCGTCTGTTTTCTTCACTGGCAGGAAGTAAGCACTTTTCGTAAGTCGGTCAACTATTATCCAAATGGAACTCATACCTCCTATGATAACTGGCAGCCCTGTGACAAAATCCATGGTTACCATGTCCCATTTCCATTTTGGTAATGACAAGTCCTGAAGTAGCCCACTGGGTACTCGGTGTTCTGCTATTACTAGCTGACAAGTCTGGCACTGCGAAACCCAAGTTATGACATCCCTCTTCATGTCGCTCCAATGGTAGAACCTTTTTAAACCTCAATACATCTTACCGATTCGTAGGTGAACCGAAACCTTTGAGCGTTGAGCTTTCTGCAGAAAATCCTTTCTTAGCTCCGAGTCGTTCAATACGTAGACTCTAATTCTGAACATAACCATTCCATTGGTCGCCACGCGGTACCCTATAAATCCTTTTATACCATTTCCTTAGGCGATTCGCCCTTATCTTGAGCTTGGCGGATTCGCCATAATATGTTGGCCTGGTCCATTGCGTCTAAACCGGTCATACCATCTTCTACAGTAGTCGCACACAACCTAAGACTTGCTACCATCTCCACTAGCTCCTGAGTCTCCTTTGACTCTGCTACTTCTTTCCTTCTACGTCTTAAGGCATCGACTTCCTGGTTTGCCTTAGCAGGATGGTAAGCAATCCCTAAATCATAATCTGCCAGAAGTTCAACCCATCTATGCTGTCTCAAATACAGATTCGGCTAAGTGAAGATGTACTTCAAACTCTTGTGGTCTGTGAAAATCTGAAGCTTTTCTCCATATAGGTACGCTCTCAAGATCTTGAGGGCAAAGACAAATGCAACCAATTCCAAGTCGTGCGTTGGATAGTTCAACTCGTGAGGTCTCAACTGGCGCGAAGCATAGGCGATCACCTTCTCGTGCTGCATGAGAACACAACCTAAACCCACTCTTGAGGCATCTTTGTAAATCTGATATGGATTCCCCACTTTTGGTAGTGCTAGCAGTGGCGTCTGAGTCTAGCGGTCCTTCAACTGCTTGAAGCTTTTGAAACAGTCTTTCGTCCATACGCACTTAACCCCCTTTCCTATAAGGCGAGTAATCGACTTGGCCAGACTGGCGAAACTCTTGACGAACTTGCGATAATAACCTGTTAAACCCAAGAAAATGTAGACCTCTGTGGCATTGGTAGGCATCGACCAACTCGTGATAGCTTCAATCTTTTCTCGATCCACTGTGACTCCAGATCTCGAGACAACATGCCCTAGGAATCCTATTTCCTTTTTCCAGAAGCTACACTTGCTGAGCTTGGCATACAACTTCTACTTCCTTAGCGTTTTTAGCACTACCCTTAAGTGATGGGCGTGCTCCTCTCAAGTCTTTGAATACACCAGGATGTCTTCAATGAAGACAATTATGCACTGGTCTAAGTTCTTTTGGAAAACATCATTCAATAACTTCATGAAGGCAATTGGAGCATTCTGCAATCCAAACGACATGACCACAAACTCATATTGCTCATTCTGAGTACGAAATGTCGTCTTTCGCACATCTTGCTCTATAATCCAAATCTGATGGTAACTTGACCCCAAATCGATATTGGAGAACCAAGAAGCTCCTTGAAGTTGGTACAACAGCTCATCTATTCTAGGCAGCAGGTATTTTTTTCTTGACGGTGACCTTGTTCAGACCTCTATAGTCGATAAACAACCAAAAAATTTCGTCTTTCTTCTTCCCAAATAGTACCGAAGCTCCACACGGCGAACGGCTAAAGCGGATGAATCCATTGTTGATTAGATCTTCTAACTGCTTCTTCAGCTCAACCATCTCAGCAGGCGTCAACCGATATGGTGCTCATGACACCGGAGCCGTCTATGGTTCAAGGTCGATCGTGAAAGTGTATCTCCTTTCCAGCGGCTGTTCAATGTCTTGAATACGTCCTCATATTGAGCAAAGATCGAGATTTCCTTGATCTGAACCGAGTCTTCTTCCTTGGCGACTGAGATTATTTCTAAGAAAGCCTCATTTCTTTCCTTATGAGCTCTTCTACGCGCATTACAGAAATAATTGGGACTCCGGAATTTGTTATGACTCCTTGAAAGATAGTCTCCCCTTTAACTCTGCGGATTCTCACTTTTGCATGCGCGCAGTCTAGATCTACTGATTGACCATCAAGCCAATCCATTCCTAGGATTACGTCATATCGGCCCATCTCTATCTCTGTCAAGTTACTGGCAAACTCCTTTCCTTCGATGGTTATTAGGACTCCGATACGAACTCCGATGGCACCCGTCTTCTCCTTTCTCACCATTTCGACCCTTCGGATCTTTGAAACAAACTTGCTTTGGATTTCCCAACTTTTGACCATCTGCGGTCTCACGAAACTGTTCATAGCTCCGGAATCAAACATGGTCTAGGCGACTTCTCCTCCCACCATTACCGATCCTACAGGAGGGCGATCTTAGTCATTCTACGAACTTGACTTTAATTTTGATTGACTCGATTCACAACAACACGAGACTTCTACTAATTCACAAGAGAAGGATTAACAACATACCAACAATGAGTTCGACCCCTTCGTAACCTTCTGCTGCGTTGACAGCGACTTCGGGTTCCTCTTTCTCCACTACTTCTAAGGCATAGGCATGAGGAGTTAGGGGTTGTTATCTAGGCTGCGGCAGCGGTGGCAGAGGCGGATACGCTGGTTCCGAACACTACCTCACCATATGACCCTCTCTTCCACAACGGTAGGACCTTGGAGGTCTGATCTAATTTGGCCCAGGCGGAAATGCTCCTGGCGAGTTAGCCCTTATGGGTTTGCCCTGGGTGGGTTGCCCCTTCCTACCGGCCTCTCAAGGCACTGAGCCCGCTTATGGCCTAGGTAGTTGTAGTTGAAGCATCGTACTCGAGGGTCCAGTTGACCATTCGCCTTCCCAAATGAGCGACCAAAATCCCTCTTCCGGCTATCCTGCGTGTTGTCAGCTCTAGTCAGGATTCGTCTGTTCCTTTATTGCTCCTCCTTCAGCCCTTTCTCCTAATCTGCTGCTTTCTCCACCAACTCATCCAGGTACACATAGTCCTTCATCTTACCATGTGCCCGATGTTTAGCCAGTTCATGAATCTTCTGATCAGCTCTTGGTCTTCTAGATATCGACCTACAAATCTGTGGAGGCGATTGAACTCTTCCTCATATTGGCGGACTGTCAACTTGCCTTGATGAATGGTCAGAAATTGATTCTCCATGTTGTCCATTGCCTCCTGGGGAAAGTATTTCCTGGTGAGTTGAGTCCTGAAATCCTCCCATGTCAGCTTATACTCCCCACGGGTCTTGGATACCATGCCTTCCCACTATACTAAGGCTTCTCCTATTAGGTATTGCGCTGCCAGAGCTCGAGGGTACACTTTTGGTTATTGGAGATGGTCGAGATTTTTTTCTAGCTTTATCTTCCAGTCGTCAGTGGCTATAAGATCACACTTCCCTTTAAACATACATGTCCCCATGTCTCTCAGCTGCCTGATCAGATCCCAAGAAGACGGTCCATCATGGTAACGGTTTAGCAGAGGTGGCGGAAGATCTCCAACTTTGCGTGGAACTTCTCTAGCAACAGACCTTTGACTCTGAGCTCATCCTTGCCTGGCTCGGTAGCTGGCCAATTCTTCTTCCAGGGCAGCGTTGGCAGCAGTTAGCCTAGCAGCTTCCGCTTTGGCATCTTGAGCAGCTATCTGAGTAGTTGACCCGACAGTTCTCAAGGACGCTCTGGACTCATTGTTCACTTCATACCCATATGCTGCTACACTTTCTCCGACACTTTCCTGAGACAACTCAACATTGGCAGCAACAACATTCTTAGCAGCAACTACATGCTCAGCAACAACAAGGGCTTCTACGACGACAGCATCGACGTCGATAGCAGGAGCAACTCAAGTTTGGTTACCATTATATCTTCTGGTGTTAACCATCTGAAAATGAAGACCCTGATCAGACTCGCTCCAAACCGGTGGAAGAAGATGACTTAGCTATAACGTATACTGTTGACTCCGGCTGGACTGATGTTCTCCTTTTTTTCCTTTCAAAATCTCCTTTCCCCGAAAATATTCCAAAAACCATTGAAAACCGATTAGAAATCTGAATCCTACTCTACTGCCTCCTAGTCAGAACTGGTGTGGCAAAACCTAGGCTCTGATACCACTTTGTAACACGTGGTTCTCCCTCGTCAGGGTCCCGAATGTATTAACCACACATTCACCCAACCTCAACACCACCAACTCAAAGCATCTAAGGGAATTTAATCTTCAAATCCGAACGGGAACATAATTCTCAAATCTACCAGGAATTTAATCCTCAAATCTGACAACGATAATTAAGTCAAACAAAATAAAATTAATAATAAATCCAATCAAGATTCCAGCAAAATAAATCAATTAACCAAATCTAAAATAATCCTAAAAGTTTTTTGAAGATAAAATTTGAATCCCTGAAAACAACATCAAGTCAGCCTTCATCTTCCCGGGTACTCTTCATACTCACCTGCAAAGATAAAACAGGAGAGGGACAAGAGAGAGGGGGGTGAGTGACAAGGGAATCACTCAGCGAGGAGGTGTCTTGCTAAACACGTAACACCGCAGAAAAAACTTAGAAAACTGTCAAAAAATTCCCTACACAAAGCCCCCGACTCCCCTACATAACCTGGCGCACACCACTACAAAGATCAAACTTCCTTTCAACTTCCACTTAACCGGCATGTATGGTCTCAAGGGATTTCTTTCCTTCTCTAGGGGCAAAAATCATCCTCCTTTAACCATCAGACAATCTCAAACAAAACATATTATCACACTAGGAAATCCTAGACCTACTCATGGTCAATCATCAAACATGACTCACACGATCCGCAAATAGGACAACAAACAAGATGCGTTAATACTATACTATCAGAGAAAGAATCCTAAACCATTTCTAACGGGGGGGACAACTACGAGTTTATCTCCTCACATTAGCCAACACATGCGGTTGACACTTGATGCAGATGATCTACTGAACTAGTTGGTAATCTTCTTGCCTTGAACCCAAAAAAACCTGAGTTAGTCATTAAACCGGGACAGACCTAAAACAGAAAATTTCCATATATGAAAACCTGCCATAAATAGAAACTTCCAGAAAAGGAACTTCCAGAAAAGGAAATTACTAAATCAGGACACCTTCCTAAAATTGTAACTTTCCTAAAAAGGAAACTTTCCATAAATAGGAACTTTCTAAATTGGGAACTTGCCAAAAATAGAGGGTTTCCATAAATGGAAACTACGAAAACGCGAAAACAACGGATAAGGAAACTACGAAAAGTTTGGAAACACGGAACTATCTCCTGGGAACCTCAACGACGGTGGAAACAAAGAGGGAGGCTCTCGGATTCCCGCAAACAGCGGCTCAGGACGACGATGTCAGAGGAGTGGTGGCGTGGAGGCTCGATCGGCGGCGGAGACGACTCAGAGGAAGGCTATGATGCTCAAATTTGCTCGAGAACGGAGGTGGAGGCTTGATCGGGCTCGGGATTCACCACAAGATGCTCGGACGGTGTCGGTTAGTGGCTACAAAGGAAGACCGGTGGCGATTGGGCCTTGAATGGTTGTTGTGACGCTTGGGAGGAAGATATAAGGGTTGGTGGCTCTCAGATCAGCGATGGAAACTCACAAACTGGGAGAGAGGAAGAAGATCGGCGGTGCACAGGCAAAGGGAGGAGAAAGGGCGGCGCTGCGAGACCCATGGACGACGACGGATGGCGCGGTGGTGGGTCGGATCGTGTGCGAGTGACTCGACGGCTAGGGTTCTTGATTCTCTCGCGGGATATAGACAAAGCTTTGCTTCTCGTGTTATGATGCGTTTACCGATTATCCAACGAATCCTTTAAATAAAAAGAAGAAGACGAGTGAGACCTTATGGTTTGCGGGATTTCGGTAAATGGGCTGGGATTTCCTTTTTTCGTTGTGAAATTTAAATGGGCCGGTCGAAGATATTATAATAATATTATTATAAATTAATGTTAATTAAAATTTTATTATAAAAGATTAGAAATTCTAAGCTAATATAAATTTCACATTTATAGTCTATATTATATTAAATAAAAGTATAATATGAAATAAATATGAAAAATTATATTAAATAGGTAAATTAATCTATTTTATTTTTAAATATTTTTTATATTTAGATAAATTATCATTCACCATTAAAACTTGTTAAGGTTTGCAATGCAATATTATACAAGAAAATAAAATTATTAAGATATTTTAAAGTTTTATATTTACAGTTATATATCATCAAAAAACACATTTTGAAAAAGTTTTTATGTTTGATTATTTCAGATAATGAATTTATTGTATCTTACTCAAAAACTTAATAACAACTAATAAAAATAAAACGTATAAAATAAATTACTATATATTAATAATGTAATAAAAGATAATTTAAAATTTTATGATAATATTAACATTATACATTTATAAAATAAAATATATCCGTATGGACGTGCAAGTCGAAGTCTACTTTAAATTGTAAAAGAGCAATACAAATAGTCAATACGATATTGTAGTCTATACATCTGTTTTTTTTTTCTATGTATAACTACTATATTTATATTTATTACTACCGTGCCTTGCACAACATTTAAATTAAAAGTTTAAAGTACAAGAAAATGAATAGCGAAATACAATCACTATAAACAAAAACAAATGTGTAAACACACACACACACACACATATATATATATATATATATATATATATAGATGTAAATTTCCTAAACTGTATATAAAATGCAATATATATAAATTAGAAAACTCTATAAAACAAAAACTGGAAAACACTAATGCCCAACAATTAGGTTATGCAAGTTCCATTATACACACCGGTTTCAGTCGGATAAATTATATGGTGTATTGAATTCAGTATTAGAGAAGATTTAATTTTTATTGAATTTTTCGAAGATTTCGGTGAATTAGAAAAGTTTTTTTTATTTGTTTTTAAAACTTTATGCAATCCCACCTATATCATTTGATTTAGATCTTTGTATTTTTTTTTTAAAAACTTCATTAAAACATTTGAAATTTTTTCAAGATCAATCGTGGATTTGATGTATATTTTAAAACCACCACTTTAGTAATACTGAATTTTGAAACTTTTTTAATTTTTTTTGTTTGAATAACATGAAATTTCATATTTTAATATAAACCTCTCCAAATTATTGATTAAATACACCATTTATATTCAATATTGGTAAAGCCATGACGTGTCACTTAGTATCAACTATATCTACTGGAATTTTAGAGATTAAATCATAACCAACTTTTTGTTCCCTGATTTTCCATCTTTTCATCTTTGTCGTAAAGAAATTTGTAAGGACTCCGATTCGAGGGAATCAGAATGTCCCAAACGGTACCACAAAAACCGGAGCAAATTCACCAACCGGCCATTAAATTTTCGCTTCTAACTGAAACCTGCAGAAACACCAAAAAAGAAGAAGAAAAAGAGAAGGGTGAGTGACTTTTCAAACAAGCCACTCAGTGAGGATGAACCCAACTTCTCTTCACCTGATACCCGCTTAACCCCGAAAGTCCAGACCTAATCCTAAACCCCCACAAAATGCATCTACTGTGCTTAGCAAGAAATATCTAACAAGTTGAGGACCTTCTTTTGGAAAACACCTATCTTCTAAGACTCCCTTTAAAACTTTCGTAATTCTTTTTGGGTTCGACTGCGTATTACTATCGCATGGCACATAAACGCATGCCTTAAAATCTGACCACCCACACAGCTTGGATCCCTCCCGACATTGGTCTCACAATGCAATTCGGTTCATCCACCTGTTGGGTTGGTGGCTCGGCACAGTCTCCTGGACTCGGTTGCGCAACAACCTTCCGTTCACTGCCCTTGCCTTTACTTCTTCCTGGTGTCGGCTTCTGAGGACCCTCGCTAGGGACCCGACCATCCACCACCACCAGGGGACCACCATGGGGCTACCAGAAGGCCTCTTGCCTCGTCAAGCATCATATCCTGCCCAGAAAGGCTCATCTAGTTAATACCCCAACTCTCCGGATTACTTCTGCTTGGCCCGGCGCGAAGATCCTACTCCTCACCTCTCGATTTCCTTGGGTCCTGAACCTAGGGCGGGGTGCTTCACACCCGTAAATTGGGTAGGCGACTATCCACCAGAGAATGCATATTACCGGATTATTCTGGACCTTTTATTGTCTCTCGTAATTCTCGTACAATGCAAAATTAAACTTAGTTATTTTTAGGACTTACGTTCTTTCACAAGTTCTACCCTAGGTTCGACTTAGTGATCCAACAATCAATCGCGCTTAGGCGTATAAGTCTTTATATCATTCACAATACATAATACATAGTTTTTATTCGTGTCGAGACTTATACCTCGACACCAGCCGGATTAACCTTAGACTAACAAGCAACCTAAAAGAATACCGAATAAAGCAAAACCGATAACCTCCTCACCTTTGCAACATTGAAGATATGACTCGAGAATGGTTGATTGACGATCTTCCTTCTAAGCTTTTATTCCACGTAAATCCTCCGTCATCCTTCTTCTCCTTTGCTGATCCTCTTTTTGAAAAGGAACTTGGAAGATGAACCCAATTAGACCTTAACGGAACCAGCTAAAAACGAAAATTTTCCATTTATGGAAACCTGCAAGAAATGAAAAATTTCCCGAAAAGAAAACCAGCCTAAAAAGAAAGGTTACCAAACAGGGAATCCTACCCTAAAGGAAACTTTCTTAAAGAGTTAACTTTCCAAATATGGAAACCTGTCATATTTGGAAACTTCCCAAAAAGGAAACCATGATAGGGGCAAAACGGTAATGCACATACGGAGGGGAAGGCAACGATCCCAGGAACGTTTCAGGTCGTCTGTGACTTCCCAGGAACGAGAGCTTGGAGTTCTTCAGCTTTCTCCTGGCGCGGATAGCTTTGCTGCAACGACCTACGAAACGTTGAACGGAAACAAAACGGAACGAAATTAGGAAATTAGGAAAACCGGAGGTATGAACTGAAACTGGAAAGCTGGACTGAACCTATTAGATCGGGCAAAACCGGTAAAACCCACTAAACCATCTAAACCGATTTGACTAGCTAAACCAACTAGACCGACTAAGCCGACTAGACCAGTCAAACCAACTAGACCAACTAAACCAGCTAAATTGACCGAACCTAGTAGACCGACAAAACCGACTAGGCCAATGACCTAACAGACCCTAACCGATCGAACCGGCTAACTAATCCAACCGAAGGCTAATAAGGAAAAAAGGAAAAGAAATGAAAGATTCGACTTACTAGAAAGAGCGTTGGAGCTCGTCGGGACCTTCCAGAAAACACCTAGCACTCGTCGGGACCTTCCAGAAAACACCTAAAACTCCCGGGAACGTGCCATAGATAGAAACTCCGCCAGAGGCGGTTACTTAGAAGTCTGTGGGGACTAGCCGAGAAACCTATCCCCTGTGCAGAATGTTGCTCTGATTTGTGAAGAAATGAGGAGTGAAAAGGGTTCTTTATATAGGGGAGGAAGAGAAGGGTGTTGTGTCTTCTTAGCAATGTGAGACTTTTTACAAAACAAGTTTTAAAAATGGACTTTTAAAAATTAAAACGAAAATGCACCCAAGTGGATATGATCGCTGGTTGCTGGAACAAGCTTGCTTCCTCTCTGGTGAATTCAACCACTATATCGCAGAAAAGTCTAATATGGAATCATGATTAAAAGATAGTGGTTATTACATAATTATTATATTAGTTGTAAACTTGGTAATCCACGGCAACTGATATATTTTTTTTCTTCCTATATTCTAAGATAATCATAAAAAAAGATTCCTAGTGTAATTTTATTAATTTATACTTATATAAGTAGAGAAAATATTTTTTTTTTCCTTTATAGCCAAAAACAAAAAGAGTTAGGTTGTGAAAGTCAAAAAGAAGTAAGCATTTGTTGGGATTAAAGCAACAGAGGTGAAGGGTGAAGGCATGAGAGGGAAGATTCATCACTTTCGCGGCTTTCACATCCAACGGTCCACATTCATCCCCCTACCATAACACTTCTGATTATAATATCCTTTTTTGTGCACTAATATTTCACTTCTTTTTTATTTGGGCAATTCTCAAATATAGCACACTTTTTCATTTTTTGGACACATTTAGCATGTGGCTTAGAGTTTTCCACATGTAGCATTTTTAAAATGTTAGAATGACCATTTTACCCCGTCCATTTTTAAAATGTGGCTTAGGTTTCTCATTTTTCCTAAACCCTAAACCCTAAACCCTAAACCCTAAACCCTAAATCCTAAACCCTAAACCCTAAACCCTAAACCTAAACCCAAAATTAGACAAGGGTATTTTCGGTATACCGTGTGTTAAATATGCTAGGGTTGAGAATTTTGGACTTGTATGCTACATGTGGCCAAAAAACACAAAAGTGTGCTATCTAAGGGAATTTCTCTTTTTATTTCCCATTCCACTTCTTTTATTTCACTTTATCATACTTAATGCTTGGTGAAAAAAAAAATCATACTTAATGCAATCTAAGTAGTCGGTAAAGAATGGATTAATTATTATTCAATTTGAAGCGGAAAAACCAACAGTTTAGTGTCAACTTCTGAATTCCCATATTCTTGTCTTAAATTTTTGGGTTATCAACTCAAATTTATTGATATGAAGGAATTAGCACATTTTTTTTCTAATTAATTAAATTCCCTTGGTTTCAAATTTAAAAATGTTTAAGAAAAAAATTTGTTTCAAATTAAAAGACGTTTTGAATTGATTATGCAAAATTAAAGAAGTTTTCTTCACTTTTGATTATTTGTATTATGCACTTTAAGTTTCTATTGATTGAATTATAATTAGTTTGATGATAAATGATATTTTAATTTGGAAAAACTATAAAAGTTAATGATTTTTCATCCATGTATCAAAACCTTAAAAATCTTTTATTTTGTAACAGAGGAAGTATTATTTTAGGTTATGTTATTATTCCCTCTGTTTTTCACAATGTTAATAACAAAATTTTGTTTCATAGAGACAGATTTTTAGAGTTTGTATGCATTTTTTCAATAGTTAATGATAATAAATTGTTAAATTCAAGAACTTTTTAAGTTTAATTATTGATTCAAAGTTATAGAAAAATTTATAATATAAAAAGTAAGGTATTTATTGTTATATATAAACTTCTTACTAAAAGACTTATGACATTGGACCTCACAACTACTGAATTGCTCGTTGCACTTTACAAACAGAGAACGCAATGAATTTGCGGATAGATTAGCAAAGAACTCCATGAACATGAGCCATTTGGCCTTTGTTCATAATATTCCATCAATATGGCTAGTTGATGCCTTATATGTACCTTTTACAATCTAATAAAGCTTTCTGTTAAAAAAAACTTTTTTTTGTCAACGACACAACTATCACATAGCAACTCCTTTATTGGTTGCCTAATTCGGAAGAAAAGACTCTACAAAAACGTAATCATGATTAAGAACACGAGAATCCCGAGCCAGACTATCTGCTTGAGTGTTCAAAGTACGCGAGATAGTTGATAATGAGAATCCTGATAAATGTTGACGCATGTACAAGAAGTCCTAAACAAATCTATAGAGGGCTGGCCAATCATTTGAATTTTAAATAATACTGGTGAGTTTCGCGCAGTCTGTGTGAAAAATTTGACAACTTATTCTTCTCTGATGCATTTCCAACATCGCTCACAGCAGTGCCTATAACTCTGAATGCAATGGTGAAAGACTTTGTCGGTGACATTTTTCCTCAAGTAAGATTGCCTTATTATCCCTATCTTGACATATCTATCCTAGTCCAGAAGGGAATTCAGTTTGTTTTCAAGATCCATATACAGGACAAATTAAACCATTTATATTGTTAGGTTCTGCAAGTGATCGTTCTTCAGTCGGGACTAGTAGCTCTTGTTCATCTTTCCAAGCTAAAAAGTCGGTCTCTGTGTCCGTGAGATTTTCATCAATTCCTATATGTACCCCTTGGAAAAACTTTTAGTTCCTTGCTTTCCAAAGTAATCATAATACCCTTGGAAAGATATCATGACGATCCTTATCATGAAACCGCAAAGGATTTCTCCAGAAAAGATAATCCATATTTGTTATTAGCGAGTCTGTTGGGAAAGATCCCTTTCTCTTTTTATTCTTGCAGTAATCCCAAATATGCACAACCGAACTAAATTCAAAGAGAACATGATTTATCATCTCCTCGGCTGAACCACACCGTTTACATCGTGTATCACATTGTACTCCTCTATTAACTAGTTATGTTGTCATTGCCAAGCTCCCCGTGATAATTTGCAAGATAAAATATTGTATTTTCATAGGACACTTTATTTTCCATGCAAAGGCCTTCAAATCCTCCAGGCGTGGACCCCAACAATTGTTGTTAATTCGAGTTACCGCCAAGGAATTAAGTAGTTTATATCTCGAGCTGACTGTATATTGTGTTGATTATGTGTAATGCCACACCAGACAATCATAAGTCGTGGAGCGACTTTGATGGTTACCCCGAATCAATTATATATACTTCGGATTCATATATTCTTGTAAAATTAGCAAATGCCAATCCCTTGTCGCATGATTGATTAAATGTTGAACTTGTAGTCCAGGGTGCCATGCACTACCTCGTTCTCTTGCCGGTCTCGGTTTTACATTTGGCATCCACGGGTCATGCCATACTGATATTTTATACCTGATCCTATTCGTATTCGCACCCCCTACCTGAGTAAGGGTTGTGTTGAGAAAATACTCTTCCACGCGAAAGAGGGTGAAGACGATTTCCTAGCGTTTAAAGGGTAGATATTCCTGAAATATCTTCCTCTTAAGACTAGAGCAACTAAAGATCTTGGAAACTAATTTCACCTCCAATTTTGTTTGGCCAATAAGGCAATATTGAGATCTTCCAGAGATTTAAATCCTAAACCTCCGTCTTTTTTAGGGATACATAATTTGTCCCATGCAACCTAATGGAGAACGTAGTTACATCCATTGAAGCTCTACAAAAATTTGGCGATCACACTGGTTAACTTTGAGGCTAACACTTGTGGGAGCTTGAAGCATGACATGACATAGTTAGGTAACACAAGGGAAACTGACTTAGTCAGAATCTCCTTGCCTTCTTTTGATAAAAATTTGGATGACCATCATTAACTTAGTCTCCTAGCCATTCCCGAATATAGTTAAAGATTTTTCTCTTAGGCCCTCATAGACTTTCAGAGATCCCTAAATAGGAACCCATACTACCCTCTGTCGTGATACCTAAATTATTTTTCATCATCTCTTTAACTTGTCCCGTGGCATTTTTTCCAAACGCAACTGATAACTTATCAAAATTTAAAACTTGTCCTGATGCTTTCCCATATTCCTATAAAACATCCAAAATGGTCTTGCACTGCGAGACCTATGCCTTACAGAAGAAGAGGCTATCATCAACAAAGAGTAAATGAGATACAGTCAGGTTATGCTGTTCAATCTTGACACCCATTAAATAATTATCCTGTTCCTTTCATTTGATATTAGAAATTAGTACTTCCGTGCATATAATAAAGATGTACGAAGATAAAAGATCCCCTTTTCTTAATCCTCGAATGGGGAGAAATGTTCCTTGTCAGTCGTCCATTCAACAAGACTTTATAAGAGACCGAGCAAACACACCACTATAGCCAATATCTCCACACCTCCATAAATTCCTACTCGTTTGTTTATAATAAACTCCTCTTCTTTATAAGCCTCCTGAAGCTTCTTTTTAATGTTTAAAATAATATCCTGAGGAAGGGAATCATCGTTTTGAGCTTCATCGAACTTAACTTTCAGTGTTTCAATCTTCTCCTTGCTTGGTGGAACATTAGTCTTCCTCCACCAAGAGATTGAGTTTCTACAGTTATATAATTTATCCACAAAGATGATACTCTGAATTTCCTTGTTCTTTGCCACTCATACGCTATTACCTCTACAAAACCCTACTTTTCAATCCATCTCTTATCAAAGCGGAAACTTTTGCAATACTTCTTGTCTTTGTAATTAAATTTTAACAATATCGGCTGATGGTCGAATTCAATCCTTGCTAAATATTATACCTTTGAGTGACCAAACACATTATGCCATTTTTAGTTCCCAACAGCTCTATCCAACTTACACCAGACTTTTTGTTTATTTCTCATTCCTTTCCAAGACAACTGGTCTCCAACGCATGGGAACTCTGTCATTACAAAGTGACTTAACATTTGGTTAAAAGGAACAAAAGATGTCGCTGGTATGATTTTCTCCCCTTTCTTCTCATGGTTTCTAGTTAATTCATTTAAATCACCAATTATTAACCAAGGTTTGGATCTTTGATCCCCATTTCCATTAATTTATCCCATACTTTGCATCAATTTGCAGCCAGAGGATCCCCGTAGACAAACGAGATTGAAACTTTAAGACCATAGATCGAGGCATCCACGTCAATTATACGACTACTAGAAAACAAGACATCCAATTTTATTTCATTATTATAAAAATAACAAGTCCACCATTTAATCCTAAAGAATCCACCGTGTACATATTATTAAAACCAAACTGCAACTGAAATTTTGTCATATAAATAAAAGTTTGTGTAGTTTCTGATAAAAACACAATATCAGGTCTAAACTTATTCCAAAGGCCTCTCAAGGTATCAACTGTCAGGTCACTCCCTAGGCCTTAACAGTTCCAACTCATGATCTTCACAGATGAGTTTGTGGTTTCAAGGGAGCCACCATTCCTTTTTTCGTTGTCTTGGAAAGCATAGTGCTCCTCGTGCCTCATATTGTCCCATTATCCATTTTTTAGTCCCTGCAATGTGAGACATCAATGATTTAGAATGCGGTGATATCTGAGCATTTTCCCCCTTATTAACCATGCGATTTTTAGGCGAAACCAACGACAACTTAACTATCTTTTTGAAATTCATGCCCTTAATTATATCAGTTTTTTACTACACCAAGCAAGATTGTTCTTCCTATTATCCAAACTAATACCTCTTACATTCAATCTAATACCTCTTACATCCGATGCTAAAATATCTAAACCCAATAAAGAATTTTCCTCATAAGGAATAGTACCTTCATTACCAATGGAGGAGATGCTCTCTATCTCCTGTAAGACGGCCGCCTCGGTCCCATTGTCTGCAGTTAGATGAACCTTATCCATTTCTTGGGGTACTGAATCCTCTTCCAGCCGTAGCACATTCCCATCCAGGTTAGATCTGAGAGCTTGTGGGTCCTGGAAACCCTCATCGGCCACCATTATTTCCTTATTAACAAACTCACCATCCTCAATCAAGAGATCATCTATGTCAACAAGGGTCTAATCCATAGTGAACTCTCTGTTCCCACCATCTCCATTTTCTGCCACAATGATGGCCTTGCCTTTATCAAAGGCCGTAATTTCTAGTGCCTAGGTTTCCGTCGACAACTTCATTTCCACCTTAGATCTAGAACTTGTTGCGTAAAGAGGTTGCGGCCACGTCGAAGGATGTCGTTCGATACGTAGGAACTACTCCTAGCCTTTGAACAAGTCTTCTTTGAGTTGTAACGAGTATTTCATCCTTTGAAGCTTTTGGACCGAAATGTCCAATGAGCTCATTCGTTATCAACACCTCTAAACACATTATACGCATATATGTCATACTCTGCACCTTTAATATCCGAGCTGCCCTTGTTCCTCCCGCCTCAGTTCTTTGAATCCCAATCCAAACTCTCAACCAAGTCTATATCTAGCGCCCTATTGACCGGTAACCTTTTAATCCCTTCACGAGCTGCCTCATCTCCATTATGAAACCCACTCATCGGTTCTAGAAAGTCCCATTCCTGCTGATCTCAAGAGTGCACATCAAGTTGCGGACAAATAAAGACATCTTGTGTGAGTAAATGACAGTGTCTATAGTACCCAACCAACCTCTCATATTTGAGACCTACCTTAATCTACTCACCGTGCTCGAAAGGCACCACTTGACTGAATATGAGTGGCTTAGAGCCATCTATGGTGACCAGAACACAGTCAGACTCCTCATCAACCTCCTTGACCTCTCCAATAGCCATATTGATAGCTCGAATAGTGTTCTCTTACCACAAATGCAAAGGAATATCCTTAATCATAACCCAAAAAGTTATTCCCAAAGGGTACGATGCTAGAACCACTGGTTTCCAATAGACAGGTGAGACCATCCATCCATGAAACTGGTACAAACCATAGTTCAAAACATCCATAAGATCCCTCTCATATTAGAAATTAAATTGAAACTTTCCATTTCCAATCTCTCCTCCTTCAACTCTACCTTCTAACTTCCAAATCTTTGGTAAGTTTGCGAGTAAGTTCTCCATTCTCTGCATATTAGGATTCATCAATCTTCCTATAAGGGTTAGGAAAATTTTTGAACCCGACGAGCAATGTTTGCCTTTGACAGCCGCACTAATTCGGTGGGGACCATTCCTTTGTAACAGTTAACACCCAATTGAGCCATTTTCTTAACCACAACGAGACCCCAAAAGTACTTCTTTTCACCGGAAGAACCTGACCAAGACAAGCCTGACCAACCGCTTTGCTTTGCTGGAGATAGTACTAGCCACAAAAGGAGAGAGAGAGAACCAAGAATATTTGATGGAGAAATCCTCTTCTAACCCTTTGATATATACTCAACCCACTGATCTTTGATGCCAAAGAGATTGGAAACCATTGAATACAAGATCGAGTGGTTAACAAGTGAATCCTGCATATTGAATCAATGGAATCCCTAATCGACCTCTAAATATTCCCAAAACCATAACCAACTCCGATTCTCGCCTTAACAGTGAGTATAGATCGCAAAATCTTTCCCTAAGTTAAGCCCTTGCTCGTAACTCATCTATCAAACTTTCACCTCTTGAGATCTTGATGATATCAGAAAGAATCCATTCCCAAATAATCTTTGATAACCGAAATCCACCAACATAACTCCTTGATTCCTTCGATTTCTGTCCCCAAGAATCCCCAAGAATCTCTCTGAAGATAGCCTCCTCCGATCTGATTCTTCCTCTCCCCATTAGTGTCGCGATTCCTTCCCAACGATGTTGCACCATCTAAAAACTCTCCGCCAGACCACAACAAGTACCATTCACTGGAATCTCTGACCGCAGTAACCAAAGATATAAGTCAAAAACCGCCACCTTAAAACGCCTCTCAGAGAGATAAAATAGTCGCATTTCTCAATAATTAATTTTAGTTTATATAAACTTCTTCTAAATATGTAAATTCCAAATAAAATTTATTTTTGTGAAACAGAAGAAAAGTTACTTTTGGGTTTTTATTTCCTGATAAGATTCATAGTTCGTAACGACTTATAATATCGTACTATCAATATTTTTAGAACTAGATATAATTTCAGCAAACAAACTAAAATTCGATATCATGTTAGAATTTCATATCAAAAGATTAAGATACAAATTTTGTACATAGTTAGTCTATTTATTTCTTGCACTTTCGACTTATGTAATGTCGTGTTTTTTGCTCCCAAAAACAATACGCTCTAAGCTAAGTAGTGCAATAGCTAAATTTTGGTGGAGCACGAGTTCAAATGGAAGGGAATTCATTGAATTGCATGGGATAAATTGTGTGTACAACTATGAAAAGGTGGCCTAGGGTTAAGAACTTTCGAAGAATTCAACCTAACCCTTCTAACAAAACAACTACGGAGATTATTAAGCTATCACAACTCTCTAGAGAGTAGAGCCTTAAGAGGAAGATACTACAGATATGAAATCCCTTTCGAGATCTTCAAAATCCAATTGGCTGTCATATGGATGGCGAAGTATTTTAGCAGCAAAACTTCTCCTACTCTAGAGACTTCAAAAAACTATCGGGTCGAGAATGATCACCAAGGTTTGGAGCGAACCTTGGATCCTCGATATTCCAGCTAGACCCCATATGAGAGTAAATGCTAAGAAAGATCCTCTATTGTATGTCAATCACCTTAATTGACCCTATCAAAATTTTTTATGGTTTACATGATCAGACTAATAAAATGAAGTATCCAGGCTTTGTTTAACAAAAGAGTGGAAAATGAATCGTCTACAGGTGTTATTTATCCAAGAAGGCATTAAACACAACAAAAAAATAAGACCAACTAAAGCTTATTCTAGAGATGGTTATAAATGGTCATTCACCACCTCTAGGAACTAGCCTGTTGAATCAGGATACTGGGCGGCGAGAGACTTATCTTGCCTTGCTTGTGACCGCCCTGTTCAGGGACCTACAGTGGCAACACTTTTAACACAATCTTGAAAACTAACAACTACACGAAAAATAAAAAGTTTCGTGTGGAAATATTTATCAGGATGTGTGACATTGTGCCAAAGGCTACATTACATGCATATAAGTAAAGTTAAAGAATGATCTGTATCTGGCATAAAGGAAGAATCTAAAAATCACACACTGTTTGAATGCCCCACAACCAGATAAGTGTGAGCATTGTCGTTTATTCCGTCATCTCCAACCATGTTTCCTCGACCTTCCCTATAAGAAAACTTCTCATATCTTTTTCGGGAGGCGAAGAAAATTGGAACAAAAGAGGCAGCTCTACATGCTTTCGCTTGAATTTTATGATTTTTCTGGATAGCAAGAAATCGTCTCATTTTTCGAAAACTTTCGGGAATAAGCACAAAATATTATAGATCACGCCACCCAGGAAGCAGACATCTGGAGCAAGGCGAAAGAAAGTACACCTGAAGTGGACCCACAAGAACCTGAAAAAATCGAGACCCCTGAGGCTAATCTTGTTACTCTTTGGGTTGAAGAAGCTCATTTATGACAAGTTGATGGCTCTTGGAGTGCTTATGTTGCTTTTAGTGGATACGGATGGACATACTCTATTGGAAGGAGAAGATGTCAAATTAGATATCAAAGTGCACAAGTCAATATCTCTCCCTTCCACGCAGAGTTGGAAGCACTGATGTGGGTTATGGCATGTATGATTGCATCCTCTTCGGTGGAGATTGTCTTTGCAACGAATTGTATGCAGCTGATCTCGATGGTGTCTAACCAAAAGAATGGCCAATATTTGCGTCGGAACAGGAAGATTTTCCATCATTAATATGCGTTTTCTCTTTCTTTCAATTTTTTTTTATATCTAGAAACTTGAATGTTGTTGCAGACAATCTTATCAAAACGGCAAGGTTAAAAAATGTAATTGTTACCCATGTAAGAACCACGGTTTCCACGCTTCCGTTAGAAAAGAGCGATGGTCTCAAAACTTAATAATTAAGTTTTGATGACAAAAATAAAAATAGTTAGTCTATTTATTTTCAATTGGAAACTTAATACTTTCATAACTTTATTTTTTATTGGACAGTCTTTAAATATTTAGAACGATTGGGTGACATTAACTCTACATGTTTCATGAACAGTTTTAAGTGGGATTTTAACCAAAAGAAGAAACATTGAAACTAGTTGGGAAGAACAGCTAAGGATTGATGTCTCTATCAAATCAATCACAAGGTCCATTTGAGATAGAATTGTATATTGGGTACACTGCTTGAACTTGTGCGTAACCGATGATTATGTGTTCGAGTTGCGTTTCTAGACCCACATGTCCCAAGAATTGAGACACTATCTTTTTCTTTACTTTTTGTAGTAGTTTTAGCCTAATAAGCAACCACTCCCCCATTCACCATTTACAACATACATTCTCACTTGTAGTAATGTTTCCGCCTAACTTTCTATTCTCTCTTTTTCATTTTCATCACATAGCATAGCATAGCGTAGTTGTAAACAATGCATGAAATTACTACCACCAAGTATTATTTTATCTTAACCAATTGGTTCCTAATTGCATATTTAACTACTGGTAATTCTCATTAATCGTTTTGTTAAGTTTTTTTCTTGGTTCAACTTCTTTTGTTAAATTGTAAATCACATGGTACTTGTAGGATTGACCAAAAAGTTTAAAGTGTTAGATTTAATCACTCTATTAAAAACCATAACTTGAAGCTCTGCTACCACTTTAATGATTTAATGCTTATCTTTTTTAGCTCTTTGAATCTATATCCTTCAAGTTGTGTTTATGTTTAGAATTTTTGTTTGCAAGTTTGTAAAAGAAATGAAATAACACAAGAAATACGAATTCCCAACGCCAAAAATCCGGTGAAGGTACGTCTCGGAAGAGGAAGGAATGAAGATCCTAATACCATGTCTTAGTACCCTCGCCTGCTCACATCACTCATCCAAGAGATTATCCCCAATAGTGAATAAATCTTCCCAAATACAAACAAAGAAAATGATCTAACACCCACCTGTAAGATTCATTATCTCTTCCTACAATCTCATTTGAGTACAGAAATGAACTAATCTACCTTTCTAATTTCTCTCAGAGACATCTTTCTCTTCTTATGTGATATGATTTTTGTCTTAACTCTGTTACTTGCCGTTAAACAGACTGTAAACAGCTAACAAACCCAGCTCATGGCTTATCAATTCACACCTAAACCATGACTCTTCAAAACACAGAGTAATTTAGTTCGAAAACTTCTCCTTTGGGCTTTAGACAACAACTACCTTCCTAGGCCTTTCATGTTGCACAAATAGGCTTAAGACATAACCGAATCCCGATAATACATCAACCCAAAATAATGAAACGTTATACTCACAATAGAGTTTGACTCTAAAGTGTTATATGCAAATCTCTTCATTTTGTACTCCTCAACAACTCGGTATTTTAATGTCTATGTGTTTAGACTTTACCGAACTTATATTGTTGCTGGAATTTAAAACAACTTCCTTTTCGTCACAAATAACTTTAGTGGTCTTTTAATTCTTTCTAGAATTCACAGCCATGTGACAAATATTTTCAGCCAAATTCTTTGGTTTGATGCCTTATAGGCTACTTTCTATTGTGCTGCCATGGTGGAGGAAGCTACGAGTACTTGTTTCATACTACGCCAGGAAATAGCTTCACACTATGCCAGGAAATAGCTCCACCACCCAAAACAAAGACATATCCCAATGTAGATTTTTCTTCTATCTTGGTCTCTAGCAAAATCAGAAATAGAATACCCAACGATCTCCAAATTATTGGATATCTAATAAGTAAGCTTATAGTCTTTTTTACTCTCCAAGTACCTCATGACCCTTGCGGCTTCTTTCCACTGGTTCCTTCTCTGATTGCTTAATTATCTGCCCAGAGCTCCAACTATGTAAGCAAAATCTAGACGCATACAAACTTGAGCATACATTACACTCCTACTGCCGAATGCATAAGGGATCTTGTACATCTCCTGAATTTCAAGTTTTTTATGACATTGAGTGAGACAAAATTTGTCTCCCTTAGCGAGTGGTGTATCACCTATTTGCAATTTCTCATACCAAATCTATTAAGTACTTTATGGATACATACCTTTTGTGATAATCGAAGAATTCCTCGAGAAAAAAAATTAGGAATCTCGATCCCCAATAGAAAAGATGCTTCACCATGATTTTTATCACAAAATTCTTAAGAAATCACTTAGTTTCAATCAACATGCTGATATTGTAAGTGGCCAATAGAATGTCATCGACATGTAAACAAGGAAAATACACTTGCTCCCCTTTAATTTTGATACACACAATCCTCAACCAAATTCACCTCAAAACCAAAGCAGATGATAACCTTATAAAATTTGTAGTTTCTTTGACGAGAAGCTTGTTTCAACCATAGATTGATTTCCTTAATTTGCAATCCATATTATTCACATCCCGTAAGGCAAAGTTTTCTAGTTACTCCTGATAAATTATTTTATCAATGCCTCCATTGAGAAACGTCATTTTGACATTCATCTGTTGAAGATATAAAGCATATTGTGCAACAAGAGCCACCATTTTCCTAAAAGAATGCTTCGAGAACATTGGAAAAAGGTTTCCTTATAGTTAATCATGTCCTTCAAAGTAGATCCTTTAGTCACTAGAAGAGCCTTATATCATTCTATATTACCATTTAAATCACTCTTGCTCTTAAATATCCATTCACAACCAATAGATTTTTTTTTTGTAATTGAACGATGTCCCAAACTTTATTTTCCAGCATCGATTGATACTTTTCATTCCCTGCTTCAACCCACTTATCTTAGATGGAACAACTCATAGCCTGAATGAAGTTGATAGGATCATCTTCCAAAAGATTTTGATTGTTCTCATTTTCCATCAAAAAATACTATAGAATCATCCAAAATACCATTTTTCTGTACTCTTGTGGATCGTCTTAAATCAACTTGATCTTGTTTCACTAGTTCTTCAGAATTAAAAGTTTGAGCTTCATGTTCGATATCATCAACCACCTGAGTTGGAGTAAGAATTTCATTATCAACTTGAGGTTCCGAATTAGCTTTATCCAAAGCAGCTATATGAATTGGTATAGTAGCAGAAGTCGATTCTTCCCCAAAGATGATATTCCTAACTTTATTTCTCTCTCCAAATTCAACATTCTCAAAGAACACAACTATTTCCATCTAAAAAATATTATTTAGTGTGGAATCATATTGTAGTCCCGAGATTGCTCATAATAACTAATAAAGTAATTATTAACAGTTCTTGAGTGTAGTTTCTTGTCATATGACTTATAACGCAACCTCAACTGGACATCCTCATACTCGAATGTGCGTTAGAAAATAGTCCAAACCTCAAAGGGGTTTTCGTTGTTGCTTTAGATGGTACGTTATTAAGAATGTACGTTGCTGTGTTCAGTCCTTCTGCCGAGAGTTATTCAGACAAGGTCGAATGACTGATCATAGACCACACCATGTTCTTAAGAGCACAAAAACTTCTTTCAGAAATACCATTTATTCTAGGAGACCTACACAAATTTCACTGAGGAACAATTCCACACTCCTCTAGGTATCCGACAAATGGTCATGGACGTTGTTCAGCTAACCTGTCATATCAACCGTAGTATTTACTAACATGACAAGTTATGAAAAATTTTATCCTTTGGTCAAATTGGCACTCAACCTCAGTCTCAAACTTCTTGAACACGTCAAGAGACTGTGTTTTTTTCATGAATAAGAAACAAGTATGCATATCTTAAGTAATCTCCAATGAGTGATAGGAAGTATTATTGACCATTCCAAGATGGAATATAAAACGGTCCACAAATATCCGAACTTATTTACCCAAGGACTTCCAAGTTGATACCATCATTATTTTACAACTTTTCTTTTGGATTTTAGTATTATTCTTGGTGTTTTTACACTATTCTCAACGATTAGAAATAGTTTCCTCTATTTGTTGTATTTTCAAGTCATTTCAGGTCAACCAATGTATTTTGGAGCATTGTGGAGCTAAATGGATCAAAGTCAGTTTCTGGACAATTTTCGAGCCTTGTCCAAGATCAAGGCCTTGTCCTCAATGGATTTTAATGAAATTTGGACAAGGGCTAGAAATTTGAGTTAGATTTCATATCAAGGTTATTTCACATCATACAGAGTTGTAGATCAAGAGTCAAATCTATTATACTGAAGACTTGTCTAGTTGTCTCGCGGATGAAGGGTGAAGAGAAAAGCCAAAACGAAAGGAAGGAAACATGGGTCTCAAACAAGACATTATTCAGTCTCAATTGGCTCTATTTCAATCTCAATTGGCTCTATTTCAAGCATTTTATAGCCCAAGACCTCAACTCCAGACTCCTTTACACAAAATCCAACATTTTGAGGCCTTAAGGCCCAATTTTACGCATTAGACCTAAAATTGAGGGTGTACTATAAATCGTTCTTTTTAGCTTTTATTTTGAAAGTTTTGTTTAGATTTTAGATCGAATAAGTGCATAAGGAGGCAGGGATGACACCCTTTGGATTCTCCCATTTGTTAGCCTCCAAACGACCGATCTCATCTCAATACGTTCATATTTCTTACATCATTCAATTTTATCTATCATTCTCCCTCTGATTTGATAAAATGATATCTGTGATGATTGAATTTTTGTTTATATATCTTTTATCTATTAGTTTACATGTTAGACAGTAGGTAACATAGAGTCAATGAGTTTTCTTGAATAGGATTACTAAACGATTAGGCTTTATCAATAACATTTTCATCTTTGCTTGCGCTATAATGCTATTTGCTTGCTAGGCTAGTTTGCGATTATATGCTAGGTTAGTATGCATTCCAAAAGCTTGAAATACTTCTGGAACTAGTATTTGATGAGACTTTTTATATAGGCAACAAAAGTTGATCAATATAGAATCGTGAACAATCAACCTTATCCCAGTTATGTGTACACTTCTTCTGCAAGGACCGTGCGCAAGTTGAGTCCTTGGTTGTTAAGTATATAAAATCTCGAACCTCGAAAGTGGAAAGGACTTACAGTAGTTTTTGTGTTCTATAGCGAAGCATTATGCCCCTAGTCCAGTTGTAATTCCTGCTTGGTCAATTTAATTTTCTGTTGTTAGATGCATAACTATTCATTTATATTCCTTTTGTAAATTAGCATATAGAGTAGGTTCATTTGCAACTATAAAACTTTAAAAACCCAATAAAACAATCAATCCCCCTTGCATATTTTCTTCTTTGCTTAATATGAAATCAATGGATTCTAAGTGTGAATATCTAGTCCATGTGGATTTGATCCCTAATATTACTGCGTTGCTATGCACTTGTAGCTAGGTTTTAGTTTGGGCAAAATGTGACCCCACATCAAATTTTTGGTCCATTTCCAGGGAGTAGTAACCATTTTATTAGGATTTAGACCTATGGTTAATTCTAGGATTTTTTTTTCTTTCCTTTTTGTTTGTATATTCAATTTTCATAAGAACTAGAAATTCAGTTTTTCTACTAACAGTAGGAATTTAGATTTTTCTTTTTCTCACTTCTTTAGGATATTAACACTTATATTTTGATTAGGAGTACTATCAATTTCGTTCTCATTAGGCTTTACCTCTTAGTTTAGGATTATAACTATTCCTTTTTAGATTATGATTTCCTTTTATTTGACACTATTAATTTTTCTCTTTGATTATTTTAGGAAAACCAAAGATAAAATAACACCACAATCTCAACATGACACGTTTTTTAGTAGTTCCAACCCCCATGAGCATCACCAAATTTCAAATCAAGGAGGAGTTGAACAACATCTTAAGACAGACAAACCATGAAGAGACCTTGAAGAGCCGAAATTTCACACCAATGGAGCATATGATACACGGCATTGATCACACCCTAGATAAACCATTAGGGGATACTATTTTGACTCAACTACTGCTGGTAATCATCATAAAGTCCAATTAAACTAGCATTACCTCAAGGAGATCACCAAAGCATCGAAAACTAAATATTTCAGTAATTTCTACCACATGAAACTCGACATTAAATCACCAATATACCTCTGTCCAGCCACGTCTTACCCCTTCTCATATTCATCATCACGTGCCAATGAAGTCTCTCAGTTGTAAAACTTGAAGTCTTGGTGGCACAATTTGTCAAAGATTGAAGAGAGTCAGAGCGAACGTTCGAAACGGAGCTTGGCAACACAAATTTTGACCTAAGTGAGAGGTTTGGAGAGCTTGAAGTTAAACTCCAGACCCTTGAAAACTCTCTAACTGCGTTGGATGAGCCTTTTAAGGAAGAACTCCAGCCCATTCCTACGGAGATCATAACACCAAGAAATCGAAGAAAAATTGGAATGTGGCATCAATAGAAAAAAGATTTTTGTAGAGGTTGAAAGGGCTGATACTCAAGACATTGTGAATCTTGATTTCAAAGTCAAAAGGAACAAAATGATCTTCTAATGAAGAATAATAACGCTATTACTTTACTGTTTTTAGTTGGATTATACTTATTTATTTGCAGGTTTTCAACTCATTTTTGACCTTTAGAGGTAGGTTTCTCGTATTTGTGATTTTAGAGACTAAAAAAGTAACATCATCAAAAAGGATAGAAAAACGTTCTGATTGGACCTCATTCATACTACTAAGCATGTTTCATAGTCAGATCAAGAAGATGGAATCTCCAATCCTCAAAATTAGCATATTATCAATCTGGACAAATTCTCACTGTCAGATGGATTGCCTATGAAAGTGGTATTTCCTTCATTAAATTGATCTGAAAGTTCTATCAAAGATAGAATTTTGAATTAGCTTTCAAATGCAAGTGGTTTTAAGTGTTTCGGAGTTGGGACCAAGAAGTTATAAGCGTTTAAGTGAGAACATGTCTGTCTGTCTCGGAAATGAAGCAAGTGGAATATCAAGGCCAATTTCTATCGGGTGCCTAGATATTTTCCACCGTTTTAAACTCTAATTTTGGTACAGACCGGTGGGAATAGAGTTTAGAGGCAAGAGACAAATTTTACTTCATAAATTTTGGTTCGCTTAACCGATGTTGGTTCTGTCAAAGCCGACATAACTAAGGACGGCATAAGAAAGACCTAACATTATAAATAATTCTTTATAGACTTTAGGGAGGGAGAGATCCTATTTTGTAGCAGAACTGTCATAAGCTTTTAGGGATTTTCATTGTTCTTCGTTATTGAGAGACTTTGTGGAGATATTTGATATGTACTTCGTTATAGAGAAGATTTCTAAACCCTAGTCTTAATTTAGGATGAATCAATTGATTAGTTGTTGATTTATTTCCGGCTCTATGTCTGAGTAATTCACTTGTTAGGTTATAGAGATTTTCAAAGATACCATTTCACCATAGATTACCAAGTGTTTGTTTAGGGATTTATATTGTCTTTGTCTCGGTTGATTATATTGCATGATCACTTTACAACGCATTTAGTAGCCTGATCATATGTAGATTTACATTCCAAAAGCTTGATAAATCACTTGAAGCTAACCCTTGACTAGCTGAGTTGCAAGGAGGCTTTGAAAGTAGACCGCCTCGGCTACGCGAACTTATCGAAACTTGTATCCATATAATGCATGTTTAACTTCTGCAAGGACCGTGCGAATGTCGAGTCCCTTTTTTTATTAGGCATAGAATCCCCAACCTAGAAAGTGGAGAGGATTTATATAAGTGGTTTTGAGTTTTAGATGTTGCTTATGTTCTAATCCCTATACATTACAGTTTTTTATGCATGATTCTCTGCGAATTTCCTGAATGCCTAACCCTTTTCCCCATTGATTAAAAACCCTTTTACATTCCTCTTGCGGTTGTCTTATCATTATTTCAATCATCAAACCTCTTTTACTTTATGTTTTAGCTTAAATAATTCATAGATTTCATAGTGTACGATATCTGAAGTACTACAACTACGATGTGCAGTTGCAGCTGTAGTGTCGTGTTTTCGGTGAAACTTAATAACTCATTAAGCTTTCTGGCGCCGTTTTTGGGGACATAATTTGTTACCTACGGGTTTTTACATTGATTTTAGTCTAGGACACTTTTATTTTCAGTTTTACGTCTTTTTCGTTTTTCTTTTAAGGTTTTATGCAAAGACGATCTTTTTTGGACGACCCATCTACAACCAATCCTCCCATTAACATCATAGAACGTACCTTAAGGAGGCAAAAGAGAAAAATATTAGCTGCTATGGAGAATCCGAACTTGAATCCTCCCACGGACAACCACATCTTGTGGATAACCCGACCATACTCTCTGAACAAGTAGATGTAGCTACAGGCCACGAACTTGTCGTCGCCCCTAATTCTGTTCCACACCTTCAAGCCACCCTTGGCACTGCTTTTGGACTTTAAGAATTCCAAGAGAACCCACAAGGACCTCTCGGTGCTACCCTTATTCCGTAAAACCAATCTGGAAGAGGAAATGTACATGTTCGAGTGGATAATCAACAACAAATTCAAACTGGAAATTTTGTGGAAATGCAACAGCTTTCCCAACTATTTGAAGCCTTACTTAACTAAGGTTTGTCTCAAAATAAACCACCTCAAGGGCGAGCTCAAAAGAATCAGCCTCGTCAGCCTTATATGATTGAAGACTTTGATTCTTCCGATGCTTTCTTCTTTGACAGGAATCCAATTCATCCTCCTCACCCTCAAAAGAATGATTTTGAGATTAAGCCTCAGATTATAACCTTGGTGAAGCAAAACCAATTCCATGGACTGTCCACCGAGCATCCTCTTGACAATATCGACACATTTGAGGAGGTATGTAGCACTACGCACACAAAAGGAGTTCCACCGGATTACTTCAAGCGCAAGATCTTTACATTCTCATTTAATTATAAAGCTCTTAGATGAATGAAGTCACTGCCACCTCAGTCCATTACTACTTGGGATGAGTATAAAGGAGCCTTCCTAAACCAGTTCCACTTTAAGCAGAGATCGAGCTCTGTTAGGAGCAAAATCTTGGGCTTTCAACAATCGCCTAATAAATCCTTTTGTGAAGCATTGGAAAGATTCAAGGTATCGACCGTAAGTACAAGCTTTCTCTAGACACGACTAGCAATGGGAGTTTCATGACTATATCCGTGGCCGAAGCCAAATTTTTGATCGAGAACCTTGCTGCCAGTGACGCCAATAGTGGCCCAATTTATGATAAGAATGCTGCAAGTATCTAATCCTTCCACAGAAGCTGCACAAATCTCAGAACTGAAGTCGATGATCTCTCAACTTCTGAGAGACCGTAGAGGAGTGCAGGCTGTTGAGACCATTGGAGAGAAGAATGGAGCTCCAAATATGGAGTATTTAGAAGATGGAACATAGAGAATGAGGAAGCAGTGAACTACATTGGAGGAAATTTCAGAAACAAAGGATATAATCAAGGATACCGGTACACACTACAAGAAACTGGTGATTTAGCAACGAAATTTAGCGACGATTTTGCA